>JAANYP010003032.1:0-20859 GCA_020465985.1 Centrapalus pauciflorus
CTGCCATGGACTGCGTACCCGTCGGATGCCACCCCAACCCCGAACGCAAACGCAATAAACATAAAAAAATTTTTTTAAATACAACCCCTTCTATTATTCATACCCGTGGTGTAATTTAATTAATTGTTTTTATTTTTATAACTTAACAATTTAAATTCGTTGATGTTAACTCGTTCTCGTCTACTATCCGTCTCATTATTCATTTCCCCCTTGAATTCTCTGGTTTCGTAGTTTCCCTGATTTCCACTCCTTAACCGGCACTACCTAAACAACTGCCCAATTGCCATTTGTTTTTCAGGAATTGGGTTTCTTGATGACTTGACGTTCAGATTTTTCATAAGAATTACTATACAACTTTCGTCAATTTCATGTTCAAATTCAAGAGTCCGGAATATATTGGCATCCATGGCACACCGCGCCTTCACCTTGGCAACGGCACTCAACCCCTCGGCATTGGCATCCTAATGCCGAGCTCTTCCAAGCTTTTCATCTATATATATATATATATATATATATATATATATATATATATAGACTAAGGATCTTTTGTGAACAATTTATACTTTGTGAACAATGTGAACCAATAATATTGTGACAACTCATCTTTATTATATTTATTAATATAACTGCTAATAAGGGTAATAATGTAATTAATAAAATAGACATTCTCTGCGTTTGATTTATCCGTAACCAATTTTCTGATTTTTAGGAGGTCACAGTTAATCTAATTCTATTCATGTTGGATGTCATTTTTATGCGAATTCATAGTCTTCTCAACTTTCTGCATAATTTCCACAATTCGTCGATTAATTTATATCAATTCATTGAAGGTGACCGACCATAATTGATTTTTTCTGGTTCATATTTTTCATATTCGGTTTATATGAAGACGTCGGAAGGTGTAGTAATTTCGCACGAGACTATATCGCATATATATCGATTTCATCGGCCCTTCGGACGTCCCTAAATACATACATGTTTTTATTGACGTCCCTAGATTCATCATATAGGGTTATTTGAATTTTTAAATCAGATCGTGATTTACTAACATGTGTTGCCAATCAACAATATTATTGAATGTTTGTTTTGTTTATTGCGTAAAAAATGATTTGCTTGCAGTCATTGCATGCAATGGCAAAAATTGCATGAAATCAAAACTGCAGCTCATCCTCGATTAATTGATCGTCTTATTATTCACCTTCAACGCTGTGAATAAGTCATTTTATGTACATAATGAACCCGACGAATCTGGCATAGTCGATGAACCTTACAAACATAATGACTTTGTGTTTACAATGAATCCGACGAAGTCGGTGTTGTCAATGAACCTTATGAACATATATGTTAATATGTACTCCCTATGAAATTTTAAGGGGGCATTTAGTTCGTGGATTTCCTGGGATTCATTGGGATCTCCATTTAAAATCCTGTGTTTGGTTCACAGATTTCAGAAAGGATTTTAAATCTCAGGATTTTATAAATCCATTCATTATTTGTTATTTAAAAACTCAGCCTCCTCCCTAGGATTTTAAATCCTATTTACCTAGCATTTTCCAGATTAGCAAATTTTTTCTATAATAAAATGCAGATTCCTTGACAAAATCCTGACAAATACAAATCACAGAGAAGAAATCTGTAAACCAAACGCCCCCTAAGTTAATTTTTTTCTTGGTTTTGTAAAATTTGATTATCAAGACCTGGTTTTTCAATTTTAAAAAACTTGGTTTACCAATTATAATCGGTATAACCAAATTTCAAAAACCAGAAATAAAAAATAAACTTGAAGAATTTTCTGGAAAAAATAACATTAAGTGACGAAAACATAAAAACCGTGAAAACATGTTTGTTTTTTTTTTTTTTTCATAATTAGCTCAAAGAATTACATACTTTTGGACCTTGTTTTAAAATTATAAGTATGATTTTTAATAATTTTTGTAAATTGTATCTTTATAAGTATAATATAGGGTCGTGCTATACGCACACCCCCATAATTAACTTTCACCTATTCATACATCCTCTTCTCTCACATTATTTTTCTTAATGACATGGGTCTTGCTAATTAAATTTAATCATTTTTATCACATTAGAGAGAAATGGTATGTAATTAGCAAAGAGGAGGATATGTGTTTAGAACACATGATGATATATAATAGTTTTATGTAAGTATGTTACATTATAATTTCTTATGAGACCTTTTCATATTTTTGAATTCTAATTGTATTATACTGTGAACTTATTAAACATGATAATATTATTCTTTCATATTAATTAATAAGAGACAATAAATCTTTATCAAAACATATATATTTTTAAACTTAAGTGTTAAATAAAATGATATTAACATGTTCTTTAGATTTAAATAACATGATAATTTATTGCTCATGTTCTCCATTTCAATTTTTATATATATTATCTTTTCATGGTTAGCCCAAAATGATTCAAATAAATCTATATCAATTTTATTTAAGATTTAACATCGTTACATTTAATATGTAATTCGTTTTTTATGGAACTTTACAATAAACTTCAAAATTTTCAGAAAATGTATTATTTTGGTCATTTGGGTCACAATGGTAATCCGATTTTTTTTTAGTATTTATCATCATCATTTTTAGTGGTTGTGTTAAAATGTTATTTATTTATTATGAAGAAAATAAATGTGTTTTTACTATTAATGTTATTTTTCCCAGAAAAATTTGCAAGTTAATTTTTCTTTTTGGTTTAGTAAACTTAATCATCTAAATAAGTTTAAACTTTTTATAGAAACACTTGTTTTTTCTTGAAAAACTATAAATTCAAAACTGAAATTGAAAAATGACTAGTTTTTGAATACTAAACACAACCAAAGCTTCTTGGTCGATTGAACAATGACCAAAGAGGAAACTGAGCGATGACATTGATAGGGTATGCAACCACCGTAAATGATAACGAGCAGGAGGCAACGGCTCACATAGAATCCTAATCAGTGTATTCTCATAAATGTTCAATTGGGGATCAATCAATGAACTTGATTTATTTTTTGGGTAGCAGGAATCATACTCGAACATGTAATGATGCAAAGCAAGCAATATACAGGAGAGATAGTCATATTACATTTATGCATCCGCATCCACACTCGCAACAAGATCACAGACGACGCTTCACCAGACACCCGATGGTACCCAGGGGAAAAAAAATAATTTCCCTGAAAGATGCGTGAATATGAAAATGAAACAAATAAAAAAATCTAAAAGAATGTGAGGGTGAGATAGACATCTAGCAGCAGCTTGAAGAGTTGATATGGATGGACATGAGCAGAGAGATGGGTTTGATATCAATTCTTCAAACCTGTGTGCTTGAAAGGCACCTCCATTGCCCCATCTGAGGTCCCTTGTCTAAAACCATGAGCAGGCCTGCATTGCTCGCCATTGCACCAAAAATGTGCCTGAACAACGCAAAAATAGAAGAAGAAAAAAAGTTCAGGAATCTAGCTACTGAAATATTTGGAGCTAAATTATTTCAGGCAGCCAATCTTTAATTGTTACATCTGTCCAACACCGTTTTTTTTGTCATCAAAAACAAAAATTATAGCAATCGAAGCACAGCCGTTTCTCCAGAATTTGATATCAGGGATGTTGGATGTCACTACATATGTTTGTAAATAAATTCCTATACTGGCCTTACTTTTCTCAGAAATACAGCACCTTGTTTTTATACTGTGGGTGCATTTGTAAAGATGTTAAGTGAACAAATAAGTGAAAACAAGAAATGTAGATGAGACCCACAAAACAGATAATTGATGATGACAATGTCATCCAAGCGTTGACCCTAAATATGTCATCAACTTGAAATTTCATCATTATGAAATCATAAACTTGTATATTCCACGCTACAACTCGTGAAAAATGCTGGTATAAAGCTACTAACAATGATATACTGAAAGTGTACTAAACTAAGAAGAATCCTTGTCTATGCTTACTTGTTGCGCTGAGCTCTCATCCTCAAATAACCAAACGTTGTGATCCGCTGCCAAAGAACATGAGATGACAAACATAAGTAGAAATTTCACAATTAAGTTGACACTAAAACAAACGTTAATAATAGAAAAAAGTGAGTAAAGACATTTAAACAGGCTATAACAAATTAACTTGAAATTATCATCAAATATGGATTTAAACAAAGCTATTTAACATGAACATGAAATCTTTAAAGAAAGATGATTGCAACTTAGCAAGCACGACATTTATGTTCCCATAATGACCCAAACATAAAACATCTACACAAATATTTGGTAGGGCCTTTATTAAACAAAAATTCATAATATTATTACTAACTTAGGGGGCATTTGAATGTTCATTTTGAAAGTAGTTATGTGATGATGATGGATCAAAATCAAATTGTCAGTTATAAACTTATAATAAACTTGACCGTAGAAAGTAGTACTTGGATGTGCTTCTCTTATTTGAAGCTGTAACACTCGAATAATTAGTTGTTTGGCTTATTTAAGAAACTAATAAATAATAAGCAAATGACCAAAAATGAACATTCTTTGGCTTATTAAGTCGTTTTAATAAATTAGCTATACATTTTTATTTATTTATATACAATAATTAAATATAGTTTAAATTTATATATAATTAATAGTCTTAGGTTTTCGGATTTCAGACTTTAAGGCTACAACTTAAATTTCAGACGTGATTTCATATTTCAGACTTCAGACTCTAGGGTCACCTTTTAAATTTCAAACATTTAAACTATTAAAAAACAAAAAGATCTCACTCAGATGCAATTCGTGCTACTTTTAATTAGCAAAAAGGAAAATGAAAAGTTTGAGCATACTGCTCCAAAGGGGATGGTCGATGGTGTAATTGCTTCACTAAATGACTTGCTAGATGCAAAGCCGGCAATGCCCAGTATGCTGTGAGCAAAAACACCACTTCTAATAATGCACCCTACATGGTAACATTGAGATTGTAAATACAATTACCGCTTCCATCAGGCGAACAATCTCTGAATCCTTCAAATCGGCACCCACTTTCTCCAAGCCTTTCTTTAGTTCCTCTAATGTGATCTGGCCACTACCATCAGCATCTATCATCTTGAACATTTCTTTAAGTCCAGCAATTTCCTCTTCTGATAGATTCTCGGCAATAACCTAAAATTCAGACAAGAGGGGTTCAACCGTATGTGAAAACTGGAAACAACCAATACTTTAGATAGAACCATTACTATCATTATAACCCACACTATAATTTACAGTCGAATAACATACTTAAAACTTACTCTGATAGCTATCTTCTTTATTTTGTTCATGGCAGAAAATTGCTTCAGACGAGAAAGAACAGCAGAATCAAGAGGCTTATCTGGAGCCACACCATTAGCTTGAACCCAAGGGTGGCCTGGAAGAGAATATGATGGTAAGAAGAGAATTGGAGGATGGGGAGAAAAAGTAAATTCGACAAAGCAAAACAAAAGATAGTTCAGGAGTCATCTGAAACTAGGAGAATGCTTCTGCTAAAAGATCGTAGAAGTACAGAAAACAGCATGATCAGTTAAAAGACATAACATTATAAATTGATATTTAGATGACAATGCTACAGATATGGAGCAAAATAGGCACAGGGTGAAGAACAATAACTCCACTTTACAAGAATGTTGAAATAAAAAATCAAGAGAAAATATAACAACTAAAATGTTAGGAGATGGAATTTGCAACTGTTAGGAAAGAGAAGAAACAGTCCAGAACAAGGGATCAGGACATGCAACCTTGAGTACATAGGTTATGATGCCAAACCAATAAACTTCAAGATAGCCAAATCCAGACCATCACTGATGGGGGTTTCTATATTAGCAGAATACAACAAAACAAATGACATGTTTGTCGTGTAAAGATAAAATCGAGAAATATACTTACGAAGAACTTCAGGTGCTGTAAGTCTCCTTTTGGGATCTCTCACAAGCATTCTTCTCACCAGATCTTTTGCACTTTCAGATATGCTAGGCCATGGTTCTGATGCAAAGTCAAGATCACCTTTCAATACCTGCTCAAATATTCCTTGTTCCGTTTCTGATTCAGATCACAATTCAACAGAAAAAAAAATCAAAATGTAACATTAAAAACTGCATTTTCACGGAGAGCTATAAAACAAGTAAAAACTGGTAGCGTTCTCACCATCCCAGAATGGTGGGACCCCACATAGTAAAATATATATGATTACGCCTGCACTCCAAATATCACATTCTTGGCTATAAAATTTCCGCAACACCTCTGGGGCCACATAATAAGGGCTCCCGACCATATCAGTAAACATCTCACCTGAATGGATAAAGGATAAAAGACATTGCCTCAGTTACCAAGGGAATATCTGAAAGCAGTAGACATATGGACCTAGAGTTACTTGAAACATTTCTGACCAAAATTTCACAAATATGTCGACTGCAACAGATGGGAGGATCAATTGTAAGTGATGGACAAAGGCATTATGTTTGTAACAATGGACAAAACCAGTATCATTATATGCTAAGATACATGTCAACCACCAAAGTGATAATCAAATCCTCAACTTTCTTTCAACCTTTCTTGAAGAGTGTGTGCATGCTGAGAGAGAATGTGCATCAACTCACATACTTTTTCCACATAAAGCAATTGTTGATTTGTGGTAAAATAGATGTGATTGTCATTGATTAGCTGTTAGCACCAAGTTTATTCATAATTATACCATACACAAGGGACTCCACATCTACCCAATAGAAACACCAAAAACTCCCATCAGCTCTAACAGACTAGAATTATAATCTGGTCCGAACCATAAACATGAACACATTTAGACAGCTGGGCATACAATTAAACAAGTAGTCTCTACTCCAACACCAAACACTCAAACCCATCATTTCAATCCTGGTGAAAGATGGTTTCAGAACCGTAGAACACCCTAGTTATCCACATTAAGAATTCAAAGCATGTGTTCATGAAACTTTGTCATCAATAACGTAGAAATATTACGACACTTTAGGAAACCTATGATGTCACGGGACTTCCTAACAAAAGCTCCATAACCATGTTGCTTGTAAGAGCTCCTATGAATTGATGTGTTATAACTTATATGGAGAAAGAAGAATAACATCCACGGACTATGCTTATCAACTAGAAAAACAAAGTTAAATGGTCCTTAAAATTTGAAACACCAACAGTAGGGACAACCTAAGCCTATCATATTTACGCTTAAAGCAATCACCATGGAAAGATCATGTCCACTTTCAAACTGACTACTTATAAGCTGATTATCATTATTTGTAATTAATCCACCCAAAATTTACCAACTATATGTAGTGTTCTTCTCTTTTCTAGGGTAGTTCTTACAATCACGCATTATCAAATGTGTTATGTCATTCCACATGTTTCTTTACATAATCCAACCAACACTTAAGGGAATACCTGGCTTAAAGAACATAGAAAGCCCGAAGTCAATTGTTTTAAGAGGTGCCTCCTCTTGCTCATTGATAAATAAAAAGTTTTCAGGTTTCAAGTCTCTATGCATAACCCCTAAAGAGTGACATGATTCCACAACCCCAACTATTATCCTAGTAAGCTCAGCAGCCTTCTTCTCAGTGTAATGCCCTCTTTGTATAATCCTATCAAATAGCTCCCCACCTGCACAGAGCTCCATAACAACATGAACAGCAACAGCATCCTCATAAGCACCCACAATTGATATTACATTAGGGTGCCCTGCCAAGTGATGCATTATCTGTATCTCCCTCCTAACATCCTCTACATCCTCCTTCGTCGTCAACTTCCGCTTGGCTATTGATTTACAAGCAAATTCCTTTCCCGTGTCCTTCTCTATACATAAAAATGTTGTCCCAAATTGACCTTGTCCTAGTTTCTTACCCACACTGTAAATCTCCTTCAAATTGCCTGTTTTCCTCTGCAATACGGAATCTTTTAGTCCCATACTCTGAACTCGTTTAAGATTACTGGCTGGCTTCGGCTTTTCCTGGCTGCGATCCTTAACCTCCGCTGCTTTGACATTTTCAGCCGGTTTAGCCCCCTCCTGTCCCGACATTTTAACAGTATCTGGCGGGGTACTTTGCACAGCTCGTGATTTTTCAGATCCCTTAGAATTCGAATCATCTGTTTTGTTTTCATTGGTGTTGTTAGCATTAGTGTTGTTCTTGTTCTGTCCGGATGATTCATTGGAATTGGGAGGGGGAAGAGTGTTCTCCGCTGGCCGGTTTTTCCATACCGCGGCTGTAACAGATTGTAAGAAGCCAGTACGCCCCATACTGGGGCCCACGCAATTATTTCCCATTCAAAATTTGCACCAAATCCGAAACCCTAACCCTCTCAGATTTAAACGTCCAGATCGCATTTGCTGTTGTCGTCGAATCGATGGATTCGACAATGTCGCAACACAGTTGCAGCTGTGTGATCCGATCATACACGTCAAACACAATATGCACTACCGCAAAGAGGCTTTCGTTTCCGATTGTAAAATTCTCTTGAGACAATTTAGCATTTTTACTTCCAGAAAATATATTCCGGACTCTTGAATTTGAACATGAAATTGACGAAAGTTGTATAGTAATTCTATGAAAAATCTGAACGTCAAGTATCAATCAGAAACCCTAATTCCCTGAAAAACAAATGGCAATTGGCAGATTGTTTATTGTAGTGCCGGTTAAAGGAGTGGAAATCAGGGAAAATACGAAACCAGAGAATTCAAGGGGGAAATGAAATAATGAGACGGATAGTAGACGAGTAACGAGTTAACTCAACGAATTTAATTGTTTAAGTTATAAAAATAAAACAATTAAATTAAATTACACACGGGTATAATAATAGAAGGGGTTTATTATTAAAAAAAACATTTTTTTATAGTTTTTGCGTTTGCGTTCAGGGAGTGGGAGTGGCATCCGAGCGGTACCGTCCATGGCATCCATGGCACACCGCGCCTTCACCTTGGCAACGGCACTCAACCCCTCGGCATTGGCATCCTAATGCCGAGCTCTTCCAAGCTTTTCATCTATATATATATATATATATATATATATATATATATATAGACTAAGGATCTTTTGTGAACAATTTATACTTTGTGAACAATGTGAACCAATAATATTGTGACAACTCATCTTTATTATATTTATTAATATAACTGCTAATAAGGGTAATAATGTAATTAATAAAATAGACATTCTCTGCGTTTGATTTATCCGTAACCAATTTTCTGATTTTTAGGAGGTCACAGTTAATCTAATTCTATTCATGTTGGATGTCATTTTTATGCGAATTCATAGTCTTCTCAACTTTCTGCATAATTTCCACAATTCGTCGATTAATTTATATCAATTCATTGAAGGTGACCGACCATAATTGATTTTTTCTGGTTCATATTTTTCATATTCGGTTTATATGAAGACGTCGGAAGGTGTAGTAATTTCGCACGAGACTATATCGCATATATATCGATTTCATCGGCCCTTCGGACGTCCCTAAATACATACATGTTTTTATTGACGTCCCTAGATTCATCATATAGGGTTATTTGAATTTTTAAATCAGATCGTGATTTACTAACATGTGTTGCCAATCAACAATATTATTGAATGTTTGTTTTGTTTATTGCGTAAAAAATGATTTGCTTGCAGTCATTGCATGCAATGGCAAAAATTGCATGAAATCAAAACTGCAGCTCATCCTCGATTAATTGATCGTCTTATTATTCACCTTCAACGCTGTGAATAAGTCATTTTATGTACATAATGAACCCGACGAATCTGGCATAGTCGATGAACCTTACAAACATAATGACTTTGTGTTTACAATGAATCCGACGAAGTCGGTGTTGTCAATGAACCTTATGAACATATATGTTAATATGTACTCCCTATGAAATTTTAAGGGGGCATTTAGTTCGTGGATTTCCTGGGATTCATTGGGATCTCCATTTAAAATCCTGTGTTTGGTTCACAGATTTCAGAAAGGATTTTAAATCTCAGGATTTTATAAATCCATTCATTATTTGTTATTTAAAAACTCAGCCTCCTCCCTAGGATTTTAAATCCTATTTACCTAGCATTTTCCAGATTAGCAAATTTTTTCTATAATAAAATGCAGATTCCTTGACAAAATCCTGACAAATACAAATCACAGAGAAGAAATCTGTAAACCAAACGCCCCCTAAGTTAATTTTTTTCTTGGTTTTGTAAAATTTGATTATCAAGACCTGGTTTTTCAATTTTAAAAAACTTGGTTTACCAATTATAATCGGTATAACCAAATTTCAAAAACCAGAAATAAAAAATAAACTTGAAGAATTTTCTGGAAAAAATAACATTAAGTGACGAAAACATAAAAACCGTGAAAACATGTTTGTTTTTTTTTTTTTTTCATAATTAGCTCAAAGAATTACATACTTTTGGACCTTGTTTTAAAATTATAAGTATGATTTTTAATAATTTTTGTAAATTGTATCTTTATAAGTATAATATAGGGTCGTGCTATACGCACACCCCCATAATTAACTTTCACCTATTCATACATCCTCTTCTCTCACATTATTTTTCTTAATGACATGGGTCTTGCTAATTAAATTTAATCATTTTTATCACATTAGAGAGAAATGGTATGTAATTAGCAAAGAGGAGGATATGTGTTTAGAACACATGATGATATATAATAGTTTTATGTAAGTATGTTACATTATAATTTCTTATGAGACCTTTTCATATTTTTGAATTCTAATTGTATTATACTGTGAACTTATTAAACATGATAATATTATTCTTTCATATTAATTAATAAGAGACAATAAATCTTTATCAAAACATATATATTTTTAAACTTAAGTGTTAAATAAAATGATATTAACATGTTCTTTAGATTTAAATAACATGATAATTTATTGCTCATGTTCTCCATTTCAATTTTTATATATATTATCTTTTCATGGTTAGCCCAAAATGATTCAAATAAATCTATATCAATTTTATTTAAGATTTAACATCGTTACATTTAATATGTAATTCGTTTTTTATGGAACTTTACAATAAACTTCAAAATTTTCAGAAAATGTATTATTTTGGTCATTTGGGTCACAATGGTAATCCGATTTTTTTTTAGTATTTATCATCATCATTTTTAGTGGTTGTGTTAAAATGTTATTTATTTATTATGAAGAAAATAAATGTGTTTTTACTATTAATGTTATTTTTCCCAGAAAAATTTGCAAGTTAATTTTTCTTTTTGGTTTAGTAAACTTAATCATCTAAATAAGTTTAAACTTTTTATAGAAACACTTGTTTTTTCTTGAAAAACTATAAATTCAAAACTGAAATTGAAAAATGACTAGTTTTTGAATACTAAACACAACCAAAGCTTCTTGGTCGATTGAACAATGACCAAAGAGGAAACTGAGCGATGACATTGATAGGGTATGCAACCACCGTAAATGATAACGAGCAGGAGGCAACGGCTCACATAGAATCCTAATCAGTGTATTCTCATAAATGTTCAATTGGGGATCAATCAATGAACTTGATTTATTTTTTGGGTAGCAGGAATCATACTCGAACATGTAATGATGCAAAGCAAGCAATATACAGGAGAGATAGTCATATTACATTTATGCATCCGCATCCACACTCGCAACAAGATCACAGACGACGCTTCACCAGACACCCGATGGTACCCAGGGGAAAAAAAATAATTTCCCTGAAAGATGCGTGAATATGAAAATGAAACAAATAAAAAAATCTAAAAGAATGTGAGGGTGAGATAGACATCTAGCAGCAGCTTGAAGAGTTGATATGGATGGACATGAGCAGAGAGATGGGTTTGATATCAATTCTTCAAACCTGTGTGCTTGAAAGGCACCTCCATTGCCCCATCTGAGGTCCCTTGTCTAAAACCATGAGCAGGCCTGCATTGCTCGCCATTGCACCAAAAATGTGCCTGAACAACGCAAAAATAGAAGAAGAAAAAAAGTTCAGGAATCTAGCTACTGAAATATTTGGAGCTAAATTATTTCAGGCAGCCAATCTTTAATTGTTACATCTGTCCAACACCGTTTTTTTTGTCATCAAAAACAAAAATTATAGCAATCGAAGCACAGCCGTTTCTCCAGAATTTGATATCAGGGATGTTGGATGTCACTACATATGTTTGTAAATAAATTCCTATACTGGCCTTACTTTTCTCAGAAATACAGCACCTTGTTTTTATACTGTGGGTGCATTTGTAAAGATGTTAAGTGAACAAATAAGTGAAAACAAGAAATGTAGATGAGACCCACAAAACAGATAATTGATGATGACAATGTCATCCAAGCGTTGACCCTAAATATGTCATCAACTTGAAATTTCATCATTATGAAATCATAAACTTGTATATTCCACGCTACAACTCGTGAAAAATGCTGGTATAAAGCTACTAACAATGATATACTGAAAGTGTACTAAACTAAGAAGAATCCTTGTCTATGCTTACTTGTTGCGCTGAGCTCTCATCCTCAAATAACCAAACGTTGTGATCCGCTGCCAAAGAACATGAGATGACAAACATAAGTAGAAATTTCACAATTAAGTTGACACTAAAACAAACGTTAATAATAGAAAAAAGTGAGTAAAGACATTTAAACAGGCTATAACAAATTAACTTGAAATTATCATCAAATATGGATTTAAACAAAGCTATTTAACATGAACATGAAATCTTTAAAGAAAGATGATTGCAACTTAGCAAGCACGACATTTATGTTCCCATAATGACCCAAACATAAAACATCTACACAAATATTTGGTAGGGCCTTTATTAAACAAAAATTCATAATATTATTACTAACTTAGGGGGCATTTGAATGTTCATTTTGAAAGTAGTTATGTGATGATGATGGATCAAAATCAAATTGTCAGTTATAAACTTATAATAAACTTGACCGTAGAAAGTAGTACTTGGATGTGCTTCTCTTATTTGAAGCTGTAACACTCGAATAATTAGTTGTTTGGCTTATTTAAGAAACTAATAAATAATAAGCAAATGACCAAAAATGAACATTCTTTTGGGGAAAAAAAAAGTAAGGCGTCTTGTGAAATGAAAATAAATGTCTCAAATTAGGCGAAAAAGAAAGAATAAAAAAGGCACTTTTACTTTCCCCATTGATAACGGTCCGACAGCAAGTACTTGACCGCTAAAAAATCATACATTAGAAACATTACTTGTTTATGCATTTATTAAGAACTGGTTATTGTAACTTCAAAAACACAACAATCAAGTAATCAATTGCCAAACACCCATCCAAGCACCTGATGACCTGAATGCATAAAACATAACCATACTGCACATGAAACTCAAAAGACACGTGAATCATAAGTTTAGTTCCTCTTAGGTTACCTTCAACACTGAGAAGAACGATGAGCCCACACCAGCAGAGTGCTTCTTTGCAGGCATTTTGCTCGGCGGTAACATGTCTTTGCAGAGATGTTGAGCAATCTCTTTCAGTAATACCAATTGGGCCTTATCTGTCCGCATAGACATAAGTGCCTGCCTCATTGATTCTCTATCTGCCTCAAGAGCATGAAGCCTCGTATATAGTTTCTTGACTTCCGGATATTCTATATCAGTACGGGACGATGACTCTTTGGGAGTACTCGTGAAATCATCATAGGTACCAATATTAGCCTTGAGATCATTATTTCCATTATGTATAGAGTCGATGGTATAGATCCTATCACTCATATCATCTCCAAATTCTGATCCGGTATCCACCTTCTTAAAACTAGGGAAATCCTCGTCCATCTTCCTCGTATTCCCACCAACCCTAAATGAATCTGAAACCAAGTCTTCTTTAACAGTAGCGATAAACGAGCCAACACTATCACTAGAAAATTCTCTCGAATGTTTCTTCATTGGAGAATGACCAACTATCACCTTCTCAAGCACTGGTTGACTATGTGCAGGACTTCTCTCCAATTGATCGATCCTTTCTTCTATATCCTTTAAAGAACGTGGGGTTTCACCAAACGCATATTTCTCTATATCAACTGCTTCATCATCATTCTCTGGATAGGCATTGTTCTCGTTCAAGTTACATTTGAGAGGGGGGTAATCATATGAAGGGAAATCAAATTGGCTCTCTAAGTTTGTGGCAACGCTATTGTCACGTGTAATGAAACTTTTGTCCCCGTCTGCTTCAGATTCCGTTAGACCAAAACTAATCATACGATGTTTATACGCCTGAACCTCACAAGTCAAAGATTGAATTGACTGCTCCCTCCTATACAACAACTCCTCCAATGCCATCAACTCCTGTTGATCATGAGCCATTTTCTCCTCAGAGAAGCGCTTGAATTGTCGAGCCTCCATCTGGATTTCAGCCTTTTCACGCTGTAACTTCAAGATCATCGACATTGCCTCATTGGCAGCTGAGGAAGAAGCATATCGCTCCTCCTCTAAATCGGAAATTAGATCCTGAATGGTTCGTTGTTGGTTGCTAACCATCTCCCGCAACACATCACATTCATTTTCAATCTCAACACGAGCCACCTCAGGAATTACAAGACCTGGTATGGAAAATTTATCACCATCATCCTCAAACTCATCTAACTTCCGTTTCACGGATCGTAACCATGTCCTGGAATAAGATCCGGTTGTTGCATCACAATAACTACAACCACAATCACAACATTTGACCATACTGGTCGACGAATGCATGCTTTCTGACTCCATATTTCAACCAAACGTATATTGAGTCCGTCAAAATAACCAACAAAAACAAAGCCAGCTTATTAACCAAAGATTCAGCCCCCTCTTCACAGATTAAACCGTTTATGATCTAACTTTTCCCTCTTCTTGATTCCCAACAATAAAAAGAAAAACCATTTACCCTCCTGCACTAAACAAAACATCAATAGGACCCTGCAATCACCGGTAGTTCATTGATAATCAGCAGAAACAACGATTACGGTTATAATCAATATACATAAATTTTTGTTACTTCAATAATGGAAATGAAATTACCATAGAAAATAAGGGCCCGATCAGCTCATGATTAATGAAGATTAGATGTGAATTTTTCCCGAGAAAAGTAAGAATAAAGAGGGAAGAGTGGGGAGGGTAATTCTTGAGGGAAATCAGAATTGTGCAAAGGGAGGGAAAAGAGGAAATTTTGGGGGTGGAGAGAAAAGGAATTTTGAAACCCTAGATTTATATTCTTCTGCTATTAAAATTCGTCTTTCTCGACAAACAAAACTATTATTTATTTATTTTTATTCTTAGAGCTAACCACAAGCCCTAAGAGCGTGGGGTACCCAAGCCGGGAGCGGGGCGGCTTCGCCACATCAGCCGAAGCCGGCGGCTACACCACCCCCACCCCCGCGGCCCCGCTGAAATCGAACCCCGGCCGGCTCCGCGTCCCCGCTGCACCCCGCTCCTTCTCCAACGGTCATGTGACCGTTTCAAATAAATAAATAAAAAAAATTTTTATTAAATATTTTTCCCTATAAATATATCTTCACAACACATTTAACTTACATCTTTCCCATTTCTCTCAATCTATACACATTCAAAATTCTCTCTTTCATTTAACCTAAAATTATTTCCAATCAATCACAATTTTATTTTTATTGTGATGGAACCGTATACTACGTCTTCGTCGTCAAACTCATCATCCGAAGACGAATCTCAAGACGAATCTCAAGGATTATGAAGAACTTTTTGAAGCTTTTATAAATGCCAGCTCTCCGCAACCTAGACGAAGAATTCCAATTCATAGAGACCGAGCAGCTGCAAATGAACGTCTGATGCGCAATTATTTTACTCAAAATCCTGTATATGGAGATGATATGTTCAGAAGGAGGTTCCGGATGCGCAAAGAACTATTCCTACGAATAGTTTACGATATGGAGCAACACTTTGAATATTTTACCTTGCGATGGGATGCTCGAGGTAGAAGGGGATTTACCGCGTTACAAAAATGCACATCTGCTATTCGGCAACTCGCATATGGCATGGTAGCTGATTCGATTGACGACTGTCTTTTTATGTCTGAAAGAACTTCACGTGAAACCTTGCAAGAATTCTGTAAGGGAATTATTCAGCTATACAAACGCAAATATTTGCGTAGACCGACTGAATCTGATGTTCATCAGTTGTACGCGTTCCATGAACATATTGCGCTTGCCCAAATACCAAATTTAGACGGCTAGTTATGTATTTTTTTTATTTTAATTCGGTATTTTTTTAATTTTTAGTTTATGTAATAGTTTTTAAATATTTTATGAAATTAATTATTTTAATTCTAGTATTTGTTTTGTTAGTTAAAATTAATTAAAATGTTAAAAAAATTAAGAAAGATGGAAAAGTTAAGAAAGGTGGGTATTTCCTAGTTAGAAAGGTGGGGAAAGGTGGAGAGAGAAAAGCTGATGTGGCGCTGACGTGTACAGAAAGATGAATTTGGGAGAGATGGGTACTTCCCACACTCTAACTATATTTTCACATTTTTATTTAGTAACGCAATCATGTTTTATATAATGACATTTAAAATTGTTATCAAAAAAAATACAATGCTGTTTTTTCTTACCAATTAATGCAATACATGATTTTTATACGATATACATGCAACTTGTTATACTCACTTGAACTCATATGGTTCGTGAGAGTATCAAAGTTTTGCAAAGTATTGTATGTATCATCTGAACACACATGTTTTGAATGTGAATATGCTATAAAAAAGTTTTTAGTTTTTTTTCATATTTATATAAATACAAATAATACAAATATATTTGTAAAATATTACACATATTCATAGCTTCCAGCTTCTTATAAATCATGTGAACTTTAAAAGGCACCGTAACTGTGAACATACATTCACAATGATTTAAAAAGTTTGTTGTTAAGATTTAAAAAGTTTTACAATGTTAATAAATCTTCATTATGAAAGTACTAAACATTAACTATTGAGGTTTTCATACATGTAATAGCAAAAATAAGCGTTACTGTTTAATTTCTTATAAAGATTAAATTTTATATAAGCAATGTATTGTAATCAATTATGTTTTAGAAAAAATTTAAAACTTAAACGATATGAGGTTTAAGAAAAAATTTATTTTTCACAAACTTATATTTCTCAGATGAACTCACTACATAAAAGAAAATATAACAACGGTTCTCTAAAAAGAAAATAAAAATAAAGCGTTATGTTTTCATAAGTGTGATTAAAAAAAATTATATCCCTTTTTTTCTTGATATGAAATACACATCATATCAGGGGCGGACGCAGCTTATCGGGTTGGGGGTCAAACGACCCCGATAAACTTTTTTTTTTACGTGTTATATATAGAGTTTAAAAATTTCCGACCCCGATGATTTTTGAAGTTCGACCCCTATACTCACGATAAATTTTAAAAAATTTATAAATAAAAAAAATCTGATACAAAATCAAAAAAATATACATAAACGTAATAGTTGGTTACCTATTTAACAAATAATTTAAAAAACCTTATTTGGGCATTGGCTTAAACTTGGGTTTGAAAAGTCTGGAATTGGATTAGGGTTGGTTGCGCCTGGTATGCCTGTGTCCTCTATGTGTGTGGCACAAGCCAGAGAAGAAGCCAGAACGGTGCTGCGCAGGAGCCACGATTCACGAGCCAGGAATAAGGAACGGAAGAAGCCGCAGACGGAAGACCTCGCTCCAGTCAAGTCGCCGACGCCGATGCCACCCTCGCTCAAAGTCGCCTGCTCCGTTGCTTGCCGCCTGGCGGTGTCCCTCACTGCCTCTCGCTCTCACCGACTCACCCTCCCAATTTTTCATCCTCATGTCTCAGGTATAATTTGTAATTTTGTATTCTTTTTAAGTATTTATGATGATATGAAATTCTTAGTACTTAGGTTTATTTTATATGCATTTGATGTTATTTTTTATTATATATATAGATTAGATTTTTAAATGAGTAATTGTTCATTTAATTTATTTTATATATTGGGTAAATGATATAGTTTAAATATTTATTTAAGATTTAAGAGTTATGATTTTTAAATGTTTAATATTAATTTACATTTGTTTAATTGTTTTATTTCATTAGACGATATCAATATGGATCGATTTTTGAAATAACCGGTTATCAAAAGATGTAATAACCCGATTTCAAAAGATAAAAACTCGAAGGGACAACTTTAGAATCTAGTTTTAGTTTGTTTGTAAGTTTGTAACAATTAGTTACGTTGTATCCTTTACGTATTTGTTTTATTATATGATCCAGATGAATCGACCCGAAAATTTGAGATTTTAAGAAAAATTGAGGTCACAAGCACTTAGACAGTTACACTCTCGTAGTTATTAAATTCTGACCCCTATAACAAAATTTTCTGGATCCCCCACTGCATCATATAAACTTCGATCATTATTATTAAAGCTTAAAGATTAATTAATTTAACATTAATTATTCATTAAACTAACGTGGGTCAAATTTAGGGACACAATAATACACTAGTCAAATTATAGCAATATCAAATGGGACCACAAGACACGTTCTTAATTTCTTATCTACTTTTCAACTTGTATATTCTTTTGTGACCCCCTCAATATTGGAGTACGTGGTTTGTCCTTTGTCAATTTTCACGATGAGTATAACCAATTAAATAAAAAATTTATCAACGTGCTATATGATCATATTTTGAAGTAATAGAGGGAGGTTTAATTTTAGTTTTTTTTTTTAATCAAATCCAATAAGTTATTATTGTTCCAAAACATGGTAGTCTAATCGTCAGGGACATGAAGTTCATAGTAAATGTTCTGGGTTTAAACTCTGCAAATGTTTTTTAATCATGATTTACGTAGGAATGACAATGGGCCGGGATTTGTTCCCCCGTCCCCACCCCATTCATCGTTGGGTTTCTTATCGGGGATCCCCACCGGGTCCTCATTGGTTACCTAATAAGACTATATTTCTCGTTAGTGTATTTCGTTTCTAGTTTACATATACAAACCCGAACCTAAAGCCCGTCAAAAAATTAAAATTAATAAATTTTCTAACGATATCAAAAATATTTTTAACAATAAAAGATGAAAATTTACATAAATGTAACCAAATGAAAGTAGATAATAACACGTGAAACGCCCCGTTCTAACAACGTGACGCTTTTACTATAATCTGCAACATAAACATCAAATTCAGAGTACGCTAAATAAATTATCTAGTTATTACAACCAAATCGAAAGTCTAGGGATCTACCCATCCCAATACAAGTTCGGTAATAATTACTAAGTGAGCGGAAGTCTATCTGATACCACGAGTACTCAAACTCTAGATCCTGAAGTTGGTGCTTTTCCCTTATCAGCTAAACCTGAAACATTGCCCCCACAACCGGGGCAAGCCGTCGCCTAGCGAGTAACAGATTTAATAGCACAAATAACACTGTAATATGAATGCACACGTTATCAGGCACAAATTCAACATGTGTAGCACCCGGCCTTCCCAGCAGTGCGTCCACGAATAGGTAGTCTGTGCAGCATCCGGCCTTCCCAGCACTGCATACACAGTAACACAGCTTGCAGCACTCCCGACTTACAGCGTATAAATAATGCAGCTACACAGGCATGCAGTCAACACATAAATACACAGTATGCATACCGGGGAAAGGGTTATCATATAACAACTTATGGCGATGAAAAGAATATCAGATAGTCGAGGCAATATGACAGTGAAATGGATAAGCATAATAAAAGAAATGAAACAGATAACCAGCATAAACATTATAAAGGATCATTCATGGAATTAAATCAATTACTCACAGTGCTCGCCAGTTTGTAACCCGCCAAGCGACTAACCAACAATCAGCTGAAAGTACTATCGAGAGCCTCACGTCTCAACTGAACCACTATAGTCCTGATGTAAAAGTATATTGTCTATTTATCAATATCCTTAACTTTACGATACCCAATATCTAATTCTATTTATTAATTAAATTTCAGGAATTAAATCGGTAAATTTAGATTTATTAGTGTAAATCATTAAGATCGAAGAATCTACATTTATAAGTTATTATTCCATAATAAAATATCTAGATTTAATAATATTTTAATCCTTTTAAGCCCAGAACTCTCTAAATAATAACATCGATTAATCCTTTAATTCATTTACAAGTTCTATAATTCATTAAGTTAACAACTTACATTTATCATTAATTATGTCATTCATCAATATTATATTAAATAATTTAATTTAATTCATATATCTTTTAATTCCTTGGAAATTTTCATCTCATTCTATTATAAGTTTTTAATAAGTTTTTAAATCCAAACAAACTAAGATATGTAACTCATGTATAGGATTTAAATAGCCCATTAAATTAAATCCAACTAAATCAATTATATTTAAGCTAAGTAATTTAGTAGCCCAACAGTTTAATCTAGTCCATCTTAATTTATTAAAACAACCCAAAATGTTTTCTTTAAGTTCTAACCTAAAAATCCAGCCCAAATAGAGATATAAAAAGAACTAAAAAGAAAAAAAATAAACCCAACCTAATCCTTTTAAATAACTAAATTAAAAGCCCACAACTCAATTAAATTGAAAAAAAAACCCAACACAAAGCAAACCTAACCTAATAATCAGAAAATAAATAAATAAATATAATAAAGTAAAGAACAAAAAAAATGGAGTGGAGATCTCCTCCTTCTTGGCGCAGACTCCAACAAAGAAAAGAAAAAGATCAGAAGAAAGAAAAATGAGAAAGGGGAAGGAAGACGGACAGACGCCGGCCACACGGATAAGTCGCCGGCCAAGTCATCTCCGGCACCGACCGATCATCCACACAACACCACGAACCTTACTCTCTTCTCTCTCTCTCTCTCTCTCGATGGAACACAGAAAGGAAAGGAA
>JAANYP010003033.1:0-84799 GCA_020465985.1 Centrapalus pauciflorus
TTTGTCTATTCTTTTTCTTGCAGATAGCCATGGCTGAGGCTGCTGCTGCTCCCCCGCCCCCGCCCCCTCCTGGTGGTGGTGACGGCAGATAGCCATGGCTGAGGCTGCTACTGCTCCCCCGCCCCCGCCCCCTCCTCCTCCTGGTGGTGGTGACGGAGGCCGTCGCCCTCCTGAGGGACCCCATCGATTTCTTATCTTTGGGGACCCAAAGGACAGGACGAAGCTTTCGCGCCTTGAGGCCAAGGCATTGGTCCCCACTTATGGAGTGGCATGGGGCGCTATGGAGTCGTTAGGCATTGCTACTCATCTCCGAGGGATCTTGGCGCACCCTCCGATCAGTACTTCCCGACCTCCTGCCTTGTTGCGGCTGCTGGAGATTGACGAGCCAGTTTACCGGGAGCTCGTTTTAGAGTTTTTGTCGACGTATTTTTTTGACGCCGCGGGATCTGATTATGAGGCTACCTCGCTCAGTTTTCGCCTGGGTGGCGTTGAGCGTCGTATTTCTCTTCGGGAGTTCGGCGTTCTCTCAGGGCTGTATACTGCAGATGAGGTACGCGACCCAGCTTTTGGTACTGCCATGCGTGGTCCAGCAGAGAGTTTTTCTGAGGCCGCTTTTTGGACGACCGTCGCTTCGGGTGTGTACAATTCGCACAGCTCGAAGGCTACGACCTTTCGTGACCCGTTGCTTCGGATTGTTTTTCGTATCATTGCTTCCAGCATCGCGTGCCGGAAGGAGCCGGACACAATTTCACATAGGGATCTGATGATGCTCAGCAAGCTACTTGATCGATATTGTACTATACAGTTTGCATATTGGCTAGCTGTGTTTTTTGTGGGAGCCGCAGGTCGCGTCAGATCGAGCCCGATGGCAGGAGGTGTGTATATTACGCGGTTGTCGCCTAACTTGGGTGTTTTTGCTGATGCCGCTGTTGAGCAGGGGTTGACAGTTGTTCCGGAGGCGCAGAGGATGATTTTTGGGACCGACTCTTTGGCTACGATGGGTATGCTGACGGCCGATCACCGACTTCTCCTGGGTTGGGTTAATCCCGACGCCGTAGAGAAGCATGAGATGGAGCCTCAGGCTGATGAGGCAGAGATTGCCCAGGCGGGCTCGGTAGCTTCTCCCCCTCCCGTTACCACTTCCCCTTTACCTTCCCAGCCTCCCCTTTCGTCCTCTCCTGAGCCTTCCACCTCCGATATGCCCCCCGTTGTTTTCCCGATGAGGATTGATGTGTCGACTCCTTTGACTCAGCGCGGTGTCCTTCTTGGTCTCGCAGCTGAGTTAGCGGATCACCATTATTTCCTCATCGATTCAGAGTATGCCAGAGCCCACCACCTTCCTCTCCCACCTCCTCCTCGTCTCTTCCTTATTCCTTCTTCTTCTTACGTTTATGACTATTCTTCCCCTCTTCTTACCCACCGCCCCGACCATTTTCTTCCCCGTCTTCCTCCATTCCCCCTCCGTTCCCTTTCTCTTTTCCATCTTCTTCTTCTTTTCCCCCTACCCTCCCATTTGACACCCCTATTGTCCCTGCCCCTGCCACTATCACCACTACACAGCCTTACCGTTCTCCACACCGTTCGCCTACCGAGTCTGAGCCATTTCAGACAAATATCTTTATACAGTCTCCTGCCTCCCAGCCTGGTGCTTCCAGCTCACACACCCATCAGCGGAGTCCGTCCCTAGAGCCTTAGCGTTCTCAGGCCCGCCCTCGTATTCGTGTGCGCTTCGTTCGCAGTCAGTATCCTCCTCCTCCTCCAGAGTAGTGGCAGTTTTATAGCTTGGTTATTTGTACTTTTCTATTTTATTTTTGTTGGCATGTATTTATTTACTTTATAGCAGTTTTAGTTGTAGTTGTGATGTATATATTCTGCATTTACTTTTCTATTTCTGTTATGGCTGCTGATGTTTCTTGTGGTTGTTGTGGTTGTGATCAGTCGAGGCTGGACCATGGCAGTGATGTTTGCTGGCACTCAGTTCAGCTTCATCAATCTAGATCCGCCTGGCAGGTTTCAGCATTTCAGGGAGTAATCTATTCTTATTTATCGCTCATTTCCATACTTGTGCTTATTGATTGACATTGTGGACATTGTATATTTTAAGTGTGGGGTGGGGTGATAAAAATTGGCATTTTTGAGTTGCTTGTTCAAAGTTAGCCTGCTTTAATGCATTTTATGCATTTGAATCTTATACTTAGCAAATTTTCATATTTATCTCTCATTTTGATGTGCGTTAGACTCTTTAGTAATATTGTTCTGTTTGGACTGTATGCGAGACTATAATTGTGAGTTTGATGTTATTTGAACAATGAGAGACGTTTGATGACATGTTGTGACTTTGTGAACCGAAATAGCATGGATATAACACATAGTACCCTTTACATTCTTTGCGTGAGATTTTGAGCCATATAGCATCATCATTATGCTCATTTTCATTTGATGTGTGTTTATGCATGTGTTGACTAATAAAAGTAGAACTTGAGTTTAAATACATGTCAAAATCACAATTTTTGAAAATTTAGCACACATATAAAGGCAACTTTAAGATATCCCATTTTTAGCTGTCTTTTGTTCATCTTTCTCCCCTTTCATTTCGCATAGTCACCCTTTTTGAGCCTTTTACCTTTCATTTCGGTGACACCCCCATTATTTAGCCTTTATTAGCCTTTTTGCTTGCTTTTACCCTAATTTGGGATCTTGGTTGAGAAGCAGCAGTAGTTTTTGTCTGGCTTTGTTTGGTTTACGTTATTGAGCATTTATGCATATGCCTGAGTATTTTGAGAGTATGTTAGCTTTATGGTGCTCCCCGTTGCTTTTTCATACGGTCTTTGCTGATCTAAATCGTTGAGCACCGATATTAGTTATGTATTGACAGTGGTTTTTGAGCTTCGGTCATGACAGCTTATATGGTCTTAGAATCCAAGGATATTATTCTAAGAAAAGCAGAAAAAAAAAAGAATAAAAAAAAGAGAAAAAAGAGAAAAAAAAAAGAAAGAGAAAAGAAAAGAAAAGAAATAATAAATTCCTTGGAATTATGATGATTATAATCCAGTTGAGGGATGCCTCGGTACTGTGTGTAGATAGCTTTTAATTTTTGTTTTTATGGTTCTTATTCAGTACAGTTTTACTTCTAGTTATGTTTAGCTGCTGTTTCTTTAATCAGATCATTTCCATTCTTGTTTACACCGATTTTTCCCATATTATCCATTCCCTTAGCCTAAGCCCCCTTACATCCCATAAGTCATTTAGGTGCTAAGCTTTCATTACATGTGATGAAGATGTGATTTACTTTCAAGCATATGCTATTATTGTTGACATTTTTGGCACCGAGTGGATGTTTGTGCATATATACACATTAGCCTATACACGTATGAGTGTTGAGTGATATCCTTGTAAGGTGTTAGTTCATGCTGCTAGGTTCGAAAGTATCTGACATGTTATTTCATAGTTTTTGGCGTCTCTTGGTTTAGATAGCTTATACTTGTGATTGTTAGTTTTTATTACTTTCTTTTACGGATCTTTATTGCTATGGAGTCTAGATGCGCGATATATCTGAGAGAGGTATGTGAAATGATGCTTAGTTTAGGATATTTTTGAGCAGGTTTGCTTGAGGACAAGCAATGCTCAAGTGTGGGGTTATTTGTTATGACACATTTTGTACATATTTTTAGTCATATTTTGCCTCGGATTTGGGTTATATTTGCCTTGAATTGTTTAAATACAACTCTGATTTGTCTATTTTTGTGTTTCGCAGTTCGAAGGTTGCCTAAAATGGAAAAGAATGGATTATGGAGCTTATTCGTCAAATTTACGGGCTGAGCCGATCTTCCTTGGAATCCTGTTGACTTTGACCGAGTTGACCTGATCGCGGCCGCGACCATATCAGCGCGACCGCGCTAACCTGCGATCACCAGAACGCGCCCATGCTTGTTATCTCGCCCGCGATCACTCAGCGCGGCCGCGATCACAGAAAAATATAAAAGTCAGCAGCCGTTTCGTTATTTTCTATGCATTTTTTTAGACGAACTTTTTCACACAGTTTATAGTGCGATTAGTAGGTGTTTGGTAGTTTTATGTTTTCAGCTTAGTTTAGGATAGATTAGGGAAGCATTCGGCTAGTAGAGTGGATTCAAGCATTCGGTTGCGGGATTTTCTCGTTTTTCATCCGGATTTTGGTACATTCTTTCCATATTTACTTCTGAAATTAATATGTTTAGTATAGATCTCGTTTATTCTGTAGTTTTTATCATGATTAGTGAGTAGTTTATCCAAGCACTTGCTTGGTTACGTTTTTACATGGATTAGTGGAGTATTTGATGGTTTTGGTTGAAAAGTGTTTGATTCATTGATGTATTCTCGATTCATACGATTAATATGCGTAAAATCAGAATTATAGTTGATATTCTAGCAATATTGTGATCATGATTATTGATTATTAATGCTGATTTTTATAAACTCAATCAAATTTAAGTGATTTATTAATTGGTTGCTGTTTCTAGCATTATTGTGATTATGAGATAGTGATTAGTTAATAAATTGTGAAATCATCGTATGCAAATTAATTCTTAGCAGTATTGTGATTATAGGATTAATTTAATCTTTGATTTCCTTAGACTTGATTGATGTTTATGCGGCTAAATTGAATATTTAGAGTTATTTCCGAGCGCTTGACGTGTAGACAGTTTTAATCTCTAAAAGCTAGATTTAGTTGACTTAATTGATCGTAAAAGACATTTATTGTTGATTTTTAGAAATTTGGGGAATACTGGAGAAGTCCATACTTGATTTTCTAAAATTAATAAAAGATATCCATGAATCGGTTTTACATCAAAGTTTCAAACTCTTAAGCTTAAAAGATTTAAAACGGTTGGATTTAATTCTAACTTAATTTTCTTTGACCAAAAACATCTTAAGTGTTTTTACACCATTTTACTTCATTAATCCTAAAAGACGTATCCAAGTGAGTGTTGCTTTTTAATATACATCTGATATAAATCTGTGTTAGCATTTGGTTTTATAAATTGTCATAATCTGTTAGATAGTATAGTTTAACTAATTAGGGTTATAAATCATCATCATCCCTTATCAATGGTTAGATATTAGTGATAATCTTAGTATCGGTATCTCGATCCTTAGTGTCGTTCCCTGAGTTCGATAAACCCCGAGGTCAGCTTCTAGCTATATTATTTACGACTGGTACACTGCCAGTAGTATTTGGTATAACTTAGGCTTTCTTTCATTCTTTTGATTTTAATTGTCAAATCCGCGAAAGATCAAACCCTTAATTTCGAAAAGTTTAAGAATTATTTACCTAAAATCGTGATGGTAGTGTGTATAGTTCCTTCCTACGATCTTGATTCCAACTTCTTAGCTCTTAATTCCAACTTTTTCTTCTTCTTGGTTTGTTGATGATAAGAGAGCCGAGAGAGAGAGAAGAGTTTTAGAGTGAGAGTGAGATAATTAAAATAAAAAGACTTTTGAGTCTTTTATACTCAACTTTCGGTAATTGGCACAACTAACCCCTCAACTTATCTGATTTTACTAAATACTGATTTCCATCTTAATTTATCATCACCAACATTTTTAATTCTTCATACTTTAAATATAATATTGAAATTCACAAATTTCTTATAGTAGCAACCAACTTTCACAATTAATCCAAATTCAATCCCACTTAATTAATTTAGATTTATAGACTAATAAACCTCAAATACAATAATTTAAATTTTAGGATGTTACATTATATGCGACAAAATTCATTAGATTCGTTGACATTTTCTGGTTGTTCACACCGTCCGCAATGTATAACATATTCACAAACGATGTCATATATATATATAGAGAGAGAGAGAGAGAGAGAGAGAGAGAGAGAGACGTTATCGGTGTGAAACCTTAATTTGGTGCAGAACTGTGCAACCAACTTTAAGATTAAATAATAAAAGAACTAATAAAATTCAAAACAAAAAAAAATTATACCATCAAAACCATAATGTTAACTCCTTCAAAACGTGAATAGTAAATTTATATTCTTTTTAAAAAAATTATTCAAAATTGAATATTCACCACATATAATTCAACATTGAATAACTACATTGAATCTTTTAAATTTTATATATTCAACATCGAATAAACGTTATAAATTTGAAATTAAACATCGAATATTGAAACTGCAATTCTGCACTAAATTTGGTTTCTGCAATTCACATGAGAATCTCAATATATAATGAAAAATGTAAGAAGCACTGCGATTGACAACTTTTAAACATAAATTTACTATATTTTGAATTTACATACATCATAAATAAGATATAAAGGAATCATAATATTTTTCAACATATATTTAACTTTTTATAATATACACATACATGCTATCATAAATCAAATATTGACTAGAAATGTAAGAAAATGTTTAATAAAAAATGTATATGAGTCATGGACAACAACAGTTATCCCAACGATTCAATATATATGTTCTTTTATTGAGCATTTCTCACGTTTGTTATTAATATTTGATTTTCTAAACGATCCGCACAATATGATTCACTAATTTTGTATATTGATTCATTAATTTTGTACATCGATTCACTTATTTTTTGAATTTATGATTCATTATTTAAAAATGTCAAAAACTAATTAATCAATATAAAAAAGTAATAATTTGTTGATTTATTTAATCTAGAATTTATGAATCATAATTTATATGTTAAAAAATGGTGAATCAACACGTAAAAAAAATGAATCACAATGTTTCTCACAATTCTCAAAATACATTTATGCAGCACAACCATTGGTACAACCTTTAAAAAAATTAATATTATTTATAACCATGTTTTGATTAACATTATAAAAATGTTATATAAATTTCACATATATCTACATCTCTTAAATCTTTAAAAATGACGTGAAAATGCACTTACATAAATTTACATATATGTGAACATACATTTGTGTGATTCATAATTACATGCACTTTGAATGTATGAATGTGCGCGAATTTTATATATCATCTTATAATGTTAGTTAAAACATGTATATTAAAAAAATTAAATAAATAATTATTAAGAGTGGAACTTTCTGGTGCGTAACATAATAAGTGGTACTCACTTGAACCTAAATTATACACACACGCACACACTTTCTCTCTCTCTCTCTCTCTATATATATATATATATATATATATATATATATATATATATATATATATATATATATATATATATATATATATATATATATATATATATATATATATATATATGTATATATATATATGTCCAAGTGAGTACCACACTTAACAGTAATTTTTTTGATTTTTTTTTCATGAACATGTTTTAATTAACATTACACAGATGATATGTAAATTTCACGCAAATCCGAACACTCTAAGTGCATGAAAACACGCATCACATAAATGCACGTTCACATGTTTTCAAAATTATGTAAGTGTGTTCACATCATTATTAGGAGCTACGAGATGTGAATGTATGTGAACTTTACATATGATCTTCATAATGTTAATTAAAACATGTTTATGAAAAAAAAAGATTTTAAAAAGTTTTTTTTTAAAGGTGGTACCCTCTGGTGCGCTGCATAATGGTGGTACTCTCTCGAACTATTTTCACAATGTTAATTAAAACATGTTTATGAAAAAAAAATTAAAATGTTTTTTTAAATGTGGTACCTTCTGGTGCGCTGCATAATGGTGGTACTCTCTCGAACCATATTCTATATATATATATATATATATATATATATATATATATATATATATATATATATATATATATATATATATATATATATATATAGTTTTTCATTATTTTAAAGCTTATTAGACTAAAACGTTTTTAAAAAAATATGAAATTAAATATGGTTTTAATACCATAATTTTGGTCATTGTTATTTACAAAAAGATAAATTATTATATATGTAATAAATGAAAGAGTGTTTAATGAATTATACACAATGCACCTTATATAAAGCAAACACTCGCGGATCTCTTTCATCCAAACCAATTGTTATAGCTGTAATAAAGATGGCTGAAGTGAAGCTCTTCATTTTAGTTGTGCTTGTTGCGTTCTCGTTTTCAAGCATTAATATGGTCTTCGCTAGCAATACACCGGGATTTTCACTACCCGCATACTCAATACCTAATTGGCAATTTCCATATCCTAACTCCCCACCATTAACGCCACCACCAGGTTTCTCAATACCCACGTACCCGAATCCTTTTTGGTCTTTCCCAACTCTAAGCCCACCATCAAAATCTCCTCCACCACCATCAGGTTTCTCAATACCCACATATCCAAATCCTTTTTGGCCTTTCCCAACTTTTAACCCACCACCGCAATCTCCTCCACCACCACAATCTCAACAACCTCCGACTGCTTTAAACCCCTCAAGCCCTCCTCAAGCGTCAATCGCTAGCCCTTAGATTGAAATTCACTCTAATGAAGTTTATTGCGGCTTTGAATATCCATCCATATATGTTCGAATGTTTCTTTCATATTTCTAATGATTTGGAAGTCAGATTATGTCATGTAAAATAAAACATCATAATGTGTTGTTTGATGGTGTTAAGAATAATATTGCCTACAAGTTTTAATTACATTTATTTTATTATGTCTAATATAAAAGTTTTATATTTTAAATACAATTCTTTTATTTAGGAAAAGGAGACACTATAAAAACTACTTAATAAATACGTCTTTTTCTTAACATGGAGTACGAAAAGTAAGTCGTACATAAAACACGTTATCAAATGATTTTCAAAATATGAGAGATATATAAAATACTTTAGGCTCTAGCGTCATACTATATACATATTTGTACGCATAAATCCATGTCTTATCGTCTAAAGTTTGTAAAGTTTTTGTTGATTGACCATTTTAGTGATTACCTTGATTTGTGTATTTTTTTTATTTTGGATATCACTTTAGATCCATGCATATGTGTAGTTTTTGGTTTAGATTTGACTTATAGATGAGGAAAGGTTTAAGATCTAGCTTCGTCATACTTCTCCCCATCTATGTTTTTTATTTTAACTAGGGTTTTCTCTAGATTTGCTTTTGGTTTTAGTTTTTCCGTTTGGTTTGTTTTTTTATCACGAAATCTGTGTTTTATTTCCAAATATCTTCGTTTCATCATATCAGCACTATTTAGATTTTGAGGTTTTTTATTTTGAGAAATGATGAAAGGTTGTTTTAAAGTGTTTTGAAAATTTTGAGTTTTATCTCGTGGACGGTGTATCTACTATCTAGATGGTCAATGGTGGTTTGTAGCGGTGATGGGTTTTAACGGTGGGTGTTTCCACATGTATCCAATTTATATTTAAGAACAATGTAAGATCATTTAACCTAGTCGTTAATAATTTGATCATTCAAAATAATAAAGAGAAAAATAAGTTAAGAATATTTAGTTGGTATAAAATTTAACCATATTAGGTTTTAAATTTTTGAAATTTAAACTAATTAATTAGATTTTATGAAACTAAATTAATAAACTAGAATCAAATATTAATGTTTGTTAAAAACTTTAATAACACTTAATTGATCGTAATTTTTTTGATAGTTTATTGTCATCTCAAGGAAATTTGAAATCAAACATAACACATTAGATGCCATGCACATTGAACGTCATGTCCGCAAACTTGTTGGCCGGACAATGAAACCTCCATGTCATCAAATATTCCTTTAACCTTTACCTTCTAAAACTAGTAATGTTGTCCTAATTGATGTAATTTGGAATTATGACGTTATACTAAATTATAACCAAAACCTATAATAGGTAAAAGTAATATCCTTATAAATCATATTGACTAAATATTAGTATTTGAACAATTCAAATTAGTATTAGATTTAAGTAAAAATAAAATTACAATAACATATAACTTGAATATAAGTAAAACATACCTAAAACTCCTATTTGAGTGTGAAGTTTCAAACCTTATCTTAAAGGGATATTTTATTTACATACTATACTTTTAATTATTTTTATTAATAGAATAATTTGAAAGGCGACGTGGTAAGGTGTTGCTTCAACCAAAAGGATATACATTTAATTTTTACTTGAGACACAAGTGGTAGTACTGTACGTGACCTTTAAAAAATCTAAATAAGAAGCATTCTTCTAAAAAATTGACGGTAAGTCTATTCGTTGTTATCTGATAGCTTTATTTCTTACAGATTTTAAATCACAACATGAAACTTGATTATGCAAATGCAATAATTATTAATGAAACAAAACATTAGATCAATCTTTTTGTTGGATATATGTATATAAAACCTCTATATGGGTATTAATATCATGAAGAACTATAGACGTTTAAATTAGGTTGTTCATTGGAAAACGGGAAAATGGTTTTTTTAAAGAACTTGAGGAATAGCAAAATTTAGAAGATTTGAATTTTTTTTTTTTTGGAAATATAATAATCATATAAGGAACCCATTTTAATTTAGTGATGAATTAACAGAAAAACTACGAACAATTATGCTCTTAAAGATGGAAAAAATGAATCAAAAGTCAATTATCAATCAATAGTAAATAGTTCCAAGATGAATTGAAGATGTGTGTGACTTGCACGACACATGTGGGAAAGTGAGAAGATAACTTCGATATGCACATGTTTCGTTACGGTTAAGACTGCACAATACCAACTTATGTTTTTAAATGTATAAATATGGTACATGATTTTTTTTATACCCATTTAGTAAATGTACTTTAATTTTCATTGCAATATGATATATTTCTACACAGAGTCTCGTTTTTCATACAAATAAAACCTAGTTTTCATTTTAATCGGACTTTATGTAGAATTATATCATATTAGAATGGAAAATTAATAAACATGTACCATATGAGAGAGAAAAATAGTTCGTGTACCATATTCATACATTTGAAAAAAAAAAAAAAAACATTGATATTGTGTGAGTGTAGCCCATCTTTATACTCTAAATAAGTAGTTATCGCTTGGAAGAGTGATTGAACTTTGGATGATCCAATATTGTCGAATATGCATAGATTAACTTTTAAATTAAAATCAAATGTTATTATTCTGAATTTTGAAAAGACAAAATATCCAAAATAAATTAAAAAAACATTATAAAAAACTGATCAAAAATAAAAGCAAGGCAACTAAATATCATCTTATTCCTAATTTGAGTACGTAACCTTGTTTTTTTATCACTCAAATCACTCAATTAGTAAAAAATTGTAATGTAATTAAGTATTCCACTTATCAGCTATGTATGTGATTATTACAAAGGTAACAACAATTAAGTAACCCCTTAATTGCATGTTTCATGAAACTTGAAACTAGTTTGTGCTTTTATATTAAAAATGAATATAAAACTACAATATCTTTCATGCAGTAATTGGTCCCTCGTCCCTGTCCTAGTTTAATAAATGGGTATGCATATATTGTTAAAAACATGAGGATGACTCAAGTTGGGTTCATCGTCATCATAAGGTTCGTCGAAACCTACACATGGAATCATGGATCATCGGTCAAAAATCACAAATTTCATGATAACTGTGAAAGCTTGTATTAGAAAATAATCGTTTTGTGCAACTTAGTTGCATATTATGTATCATGTATGCAAAAATGTAGCTGTGAATTTGTGCATGATGTAAAAATCAAGTATGTAAAATTGTTTATATAATGCACATGTTTTATTTGTAAATTGACTTTTCACAATTCTGTATCTTTTGGAAACATATTATTCGTCGCGAACGTTTTGAAAAAATGAATAAGAATACATGTCTACCAAATAGTGTATACAACAATATTCATCTTATTCAAAGTGTTCATAATAATATCTGTAATAAGATTTATAGGATTCAAAAGTTTTACAGCAGTGTTTGCAATAAAATTCATAGAATTTATAGGATCCAACAAAATTTATGCACTACAACAAAACGAGCCTATTGCAACATTGGCAAAATGTTGCATTAGGCCTCCAAAACGTTGCATTATGCATAAAGCAACCTTTTACCAAGAGTTGCATTATGTCCTCTTGCATTAGGTCTAAAGTAACCTTTTAGGTAGAATATGCAACCTTTTTTGAAAGAGTTGCATGTATGATAAAATTGCAACCTTTTTAGAATGCAACCTTTTTTATATTCAAATGCAACCTTTTTATAACCAAATGCAACCTTTTTTACACTCAAATGCAACCTTTTTTCTATCAAATGCAACCTTTATCAAACTCAAATGCAACCTTTTTTATTTTCAAATGCAACTTTTTCACATTTAAATAGTACTATTTTTAAATTTAAATGCAACCTTTTTATGCTCAAATGCAACCTTTATTACATTCAAATGCAACTTTTTTATGCTCAAATACAACCTTTTTTACATTCAAATGCAACTTTTTTTATTTTTAAATGCAACATTTATGAATTTAGTTACAAAAAGTACAACCTTTTAATACACGAATATAATTAATAAGCATCACCAATTCAAAAAATTTGATTACAATAATGAAAATGTATCAAATCCTTCACCAATTACACAATAATCTAAAAATAATATTCCATATAATAATTATTAATTATAATGACAAAAGGTATTTAAATCCTTCAAAAAACATCGGTCTTGATATATATGTATGTATGTGTATATATATATATATATATATATATATATATATATATATATATATATATATATATATATATATATATATATATATATATATATATATATATATATTGAGGTTCAATTGAGAACTTTTATGCATCGGGGCACCTCGAGGCACTTTTGTGCATCGGATAATCCACCAAGGGTGCACAAAGGGCATTTAGGGAAAACTAAAGACATGATAATTATTTTATTTCTAAAAATCATTAAATGATAATTAGGAGTTACACTTTGAATTAAAATCTCATATTAACTACATTCCTTCCTCCTCATTTCTCTCTCTCTCTCTCTCTCTCTCTCTCTCTCTCTCTCTCTCTCTCTTTAACTCTAATCATGTTCTTCATGATTTTCTTAGTGATGATGATTTGAAGATGAAAAATAACGATGAACAACGATGATGATGAACATGAACAAGAGAGGCAACCGATGATAATTATGAAGAACATGATGCATAGATGGATGATGAACGATGAATAATGATAATGCATAGATGGATGATGAACAATGACAATGCATAGATGGATGATGAACGATGAACAACGAAAAATGATGATGCATAAATGGACGATGGACAATGACGACGCATAGATGAATGATGAACAAGTTGAACATGATGCATAGCTCAATGAAGAATATGAACGACAAACACGATGCATAAAAGAATGATGAACAAGTTGAACACGATGCATAAATAAATTTTTGTATTTGTTTTTTGTTAAATGCGTCTTTTTTTAACATGATGCATAGATAAACAAGATTAACGATGAAATGCATCGATATCCATCATCTTTTTTTTTGAATTCGTGTAATTTTTGTTAAATTTGAAAATGTATCAATTGAATTTATTTGGCATTTATTATTTGATTATTTGTTGAAATATTATATTATATGTGACACCCTTGCCACATTAACCACCAATTACAATTCACCCAGGATTAATCACCAACAAACAGATAACATAATGATCTGATAGCTTAATAATAGTGCGGAAGCAAAATACATAAATAAAAGTATTACAACAGAGTCTAACACCCTACGGTGCTACAAAGGTTACACGTCTAAGTCTACCAACTCAAATTAATACATTATCCCAAATTCATTACAACAAAATTTTCATAAACCAAATACCAAAGTAAACGGTAGAAATCTTCAAATACTTCAATAGATTTCCTAGCTAGATGGTCCAGCTGTAGACTTCCCTTTTCCTGTAAAAATTCAACAACTAAAGGGGTAAGCTAAAGCTTAGTGAATACCATATGATTTTACACATTCTACAAATCATTATGATGCCACCCAGGGTAACCGCGGTAACACATACCGTATACCCCACACGTACTCCAAGTACGCAAACCCGAGCCGCAGCTCCTTCGAGCTGACACTCGGCATAAGAATAACCAACCATCTGAGGCAGACATTACATCGGGGATGACCTACTGTCTATCCTGACCACAGAGGTGTCAAACTCTTGGTCATATAGCACAGTAACATCAGAGTACAGATGCGACCACGCAGGTCCATCGAAAGGATGCACAACAAATGAACGGATATGCAACAAGTATGAATGTGCATCAACATATACGCATGTTAGTAGAATGCCAAACGAATATGAAACAACATGCCTCAGCAGGCAATGCAAACATAATGCAGATGCAGCAATGTTAAAATCAAAGGTACTCACAGTGGGTGCGTTATTAATCTTTTAGCAATATTATTTCTCCTCGGAATTTCAACCGGATCAACCAAGTACCCCACTGTGGGTTAAACAACACCACAAGGGACCTGTTTCATTTCCATAATGAAAACATATTATCATTATATGTTCTTTAACAATTACCATCAACTTGTATAAAATAAAGTGCTATAACATTCGGAAACGTCATCCGAAACTCATATTTTAAACCGTTATTCGAGGTGTTATTATTCCCAATTAACCCTCCATTATATGTCTTCTTATAGTACACAAGATATCCCAAAAGTGTGTTTAATTGTCCATAAATTCGGATCCTTTTAAACCCATCCGAATTACCCCAAAACAAACGAACTCGCCGAGTAGGCTCATGGAACTCGCCGAGTTCCTGTCCGAATTTCGGACCCTTAGTTGAATTTCGGACACACCCGGATTGGGTTGACCCATCCGAGTTCGGGTTGACCCATCCGAGTTCGGTTCTTAAATTTGACTTCGGTCCAATCCAAATTTCGGGTCTTATCCGAATTCGGGTCCCAACCGAATTCGGATCCAACACTTATGAATTTTTGAAGATTTATTCAACTTGTTCTTGAGTACTCGCCGAGTTCCTCATGAACTCGCGGAGTTCACATGCAGGTTTGCTATTTCGCAGCTACGGGTTTTTAAGTAAAAATTGCCATAAATTCATTCCTAGCAACATGCAATCCATAATAATGCTATACTAACATATATTGAACGTTTCTACATCATTTTCTATATCACTTACAACCAATTTTGTCCAGATTTGACCAAAAATGAGTAAAAACTCAAGAACACCAAAAACTTCATAAAAAATTCAGATTTTATTACCTTTTTGGACGAATTGAGGTACGATTCTTGTTTCTGGAGCTTCAATGATGTTCAACTGATGATTCCCAACTAATATATCATACATGCAATCACAAATCTTCATATTCTAATTCCGAATTTTGGATCTTTATTCTTACAAATAAAACCTCAAACTTGAAACTAATTTATTACCTTTTTATCCTCTTGAATCCACTTGAATTCAGATTTAATCCACGAATTTGTCTTCACGTAATCGATTTTTAACAGAATTTTTAGAGAGATATAGAGAGCTTGATAGAGAGAGGAAGTAGAGAGAGGTTGATTTTTATTCCAAAATGAAAGACTTGGACCTTTTATTCTCATCTTCCAACTTTGGCACCTTTAGCCCCTCAATTTATCTGGTTCCATTAAATACTGAGTTTCATCATAATTTTCATCATCAATAACCTTTTAATAATCATACTTAATAACTAAAAGTTGAAATTCTCAATTCCTTAATTTCTTAAAATAGCAACCAACTTTTTAAATATCCAGATACATAATCATTTTTCATAAATCAAATTAATTATATTCATTACGAAATCTAACTAAATATCCTCACATTATGATATTAAAATTTTTAGGATGTTACAGCATGGGCTCCACCACGCTCAAACTTCGTCCTCGAAGTTATTTGAATTCAAACGTACTTAAACTTACTCGTCGTATCGGCTTTTGTCTCTCAAATGTGATCTATTTCTTTGGGATGCTTCCAACGTATCAGTACCATTTTAATTTCTTTGTTTCTTAACTTCTTTACTTTCATATCCATAATATTTTTCCGGCTTTTCAACATATACTACCACCTTTCTTGAATTTCTAATTCAGTATAGTCAACCTAATCTTCATCACCAGTTGTGAAAATTTCATAAAACTTTCCACATGAAACACCAAGTGTTATTTCGATATTTCCTTATGTAATTCCCAATGAGATAACAGATTCCTAACTTTTCTGTTATTCTAAATGAGCCAACACACCTCATTGGTGATATTAACAAATATGCTCCATCGTTTACCTCAAAGTTGATTAATTTAGGTGTCTCATCATTATAACTCTTCTTTTCATATCACAGACTCAGCAATCAGAGTCCTTTCGATTTCTTTCCAACATGTAGAGGTTCTACATTTCCTCCCTTACAAAACTTTACACGGTGTTCTCTTGATTTTTAACATGATAACCAATGTTATACAATAATTCCATCAAAGTAATTGATCTTTTCAGGTGGTACTTAAATCCAAAATATATGATCTCATCATGTATTCCAATGTGAAAATAGTCCATTCATTTTGACCATATGTCGGGGTCGATAAACTGTACTCATAGCTATATGTGTACATGATCCCACTTGTAAAGTAAACCAAGAGTTGAAAATGAACCGACTCTTCCAATCAAACATAATCGATTTTAGAGCACCATAAAAATAATAACCTTACTCACGCAAATCTGTGCAAGTCTTCCAAATAATAACTTTCTCGAGTTGGTATATACATACCCATTTAAATCAGCCTGTCTACAATTTACCAATTGTAGAAAATTTCTTAAATCTGTAATACTGCAAGACAACTTCTAAATTCTCAATCGCTAAACTTTTAGCGGAATCCTCCGAGATCTCAACTCCAGAAATCACATACTACAAAATATAACCCATTGTAATCAAAACTCACGATTTGACATATTTAACTTTACACTTACACCAAAATATCATCGATAATTACAATTACCGATTCCTCCAATATTGTTATACAAATCCCTATTCATAATGTCCATAAAACAGCTGGGGTGTTAATCAATCAAAATGTCGTGACCAGAGACTCGTAGTGCTCATAAATATTCCTGAAAGCCAATTTCAGTACATTCCCTCTTCGGTCCTCAACTAATCATATCCCATTCGTAGATCAATCTTAGAAAAATAATTAGCTCTCATGTAGCTAATTGAATGATCATCATTTCCCGGCAGCGGATATTTATTTATTATAGTCAATTTGTTCAAATCACTTTAATCTATACACATTCAGTAGATACAAGACAGTATGAATAACAAACTTTTGGGAGAAGCTCCAGGGATCAAGTCAACACAGAATTTCACTTGTCTTTCAGGTGCCACACCAGACAAGTCTTCCAGAAACACATATGGAAACATTTGGGACAACAGGCGCATCGGCCACAATTTTCTCTTCAGTCTTGGCATCAATAGCATATACCATACAAGACTCACAGCCCTAAGCAATCAGCTTTCGGGACCTAACAATCATCAGTAGACATTGATCCCCACTTCTCCAATTCCCATATATACAAAGCTCCCGCCCCTCCGGCGTAGTTATCTTTATTATTCCTTTATTGCAAACTACATGCGTCTCATCACATATATACAACCAATTCATTCCAATTATCATATCAAATCGCTGATCTCTTATTGGAATTAAGTCAAGATTGAAGACTACCTCTTCAATCACTAAAGTACAATCATGATACACATGATCTACGTTAACTATTTTGTTACTTAACAGTTTCAACATTAATCACAATAGACAATCTTTAGACCAAGGCATCTACACTTGTTGAGCAAAAGTAGTAGATACAAATAATCAGTCGTCACTAAAATCATACACTACTCATGATCACCTCCGAATCCTCCTTAGATTTTGGATCATAGTATTAGACTTTTCTTTGCTATATCAGCAAATTTCATTAGTGTCCAAAGTCTCTTTAAACTTTTTATGGTTGATTAAATCACCATTTCATTAAGTATCATACCCTCAATTCGATTAATTATACTTCTCATACATTTCTTAATTTACACTTCGCATTGTATATTTCAATTTCTCTTTTAAAATTAGCATGTATCTTCCATGTATTATCATACCCTTGTATGCTTTCTCCATAATCTCTAGATTTGCTTTCCTCATATAATATTCATATATACCAATATTGAAACAGTCTCTTTGATTCCAACTACATCAAAATTCTCACGAACAATTCGAATCCTGTTGTTCTTAACCACAACCCTTTTTAAGTCGAAATATCAACACAGTGTAACATACAGTTTCTCTTAATAAAAGCTAATGCTACATAGTTTATGATAACAATTACAAGTTGTTATCAATCCTTCAACATATCATATATAAGACTAATACAATTAATTTCCAATTCTTTAACCCATTATGGTCAAACTTAAACTTTATTACAACTTTAAAACTCGTTCATAAATTCCATGATATTTATAGCATCTTTTCCAATTCAAAACTTCAAAATACATCTTGGCTATTCATCTAATGCCTATTTATATACTCGAGTATTCTCATACACAAACATGATTATACCTATATAAATAACATTTCATATTACTCAAGTTCATATTAACTTTAGAATCATAAAACTTCGATGAAATATTACATATAGAATTCTTAAAGTACTCTTCTAACTCCGAAATTTTAAGTTACAAAAGTTTTAACAATAGTCTCAACTATCTCCTTTGTTGAACCTTTTATTCATAATTTCATCATCTAATACTAGTACATGTTATTTCTTTGTTCGAAATTTGCAAGTTCTGCTAAAATGACCCACTTTTCCACAATTATAACAAGCATCGGCCTTACTTGGACATTTGTCAGCCTTATGTCCAAACTGGTTACAATGTCGACATCTTCTACATCTATCACGTTTATTTGTTCTTGACATCAAATACGGTCCATTTAGTTTATCACCTCCAGAATTTGCAATCTTTCTGATAGCTCTTTCTTCAGGATCAACATGAGGTACGACATCAGGCTCACCATATTGCCTACTAAACAACAACTTGAACTGTTCCCAACTAAAGGAAGTAATCAGTTCTGATCCCAATTCTCTTTCCCAACAGTTCCACCATTTCTTGGCTTGTCCAATCAATTGATCCTTAGCCAAAAATACCTTGTACTCATCCTTACAATTCATTTCCGTAAAAATTTGTTCCATAATTGTAATCCACATTTCTGATTCCTCAATTCTCAGAGATCCAGAGAATGTTGGTGGTTGCCAGTTTTTGAATGATTTAATTACATAGTTCATGTAATTCTCATTAATTCTGGTTTCATACTCAATCTTTTCCTTGCCCTTGTCTTTACGTTTCGCTTTATTCCTAAGGTTTACGTCATCCACAACATAATTACTTTCATGTTCCATCTTTTCTTTTCTCTTTGGCCTCATCTCGTGCCCGAAATTGATCTTGAATCATTCTGTTTTGTTCTGCCATCATTGATAGTATCATTTCCCTAGTTTCTCGTGGCGTCATTCCTCCTCCAGACATGTTCTGAAATATAAAACATATAAATCATTTAGTGATCCCATCACATTGTTAACTACAACACATGTTGTCCCGTATGGAAGTCACTTTCCTAAAAAGCACTAGATCATATCCTATCTTAGTTCAGATCATTACTTACAATCACTACATATCATCACTTAATGTTTGAGACCAAGACCTCACGGACACTTGAATCTCAAACTACTGCTCTGATACCATAAGCTGTGACACCCTTGCCACATTAACCACCAATTACAATTCACCCAGGATTAATCACCAACAAACAGATAACATAATGATCTGATAGCTTAATAATAGTGCGGAAGCAAAATACATAAATAAAAGTATTACAACAGAGTCTAACACCCTACGGTGCTACAAAGGTTACACGTCTAAGTCTACCAACTCAAATTAATACATTATCCCAAATTCATTACAACAAAATTTTCATAAACCGAATACCAAAGTAAACGGTAGAAATCTTCAAATACTTCAATAGATTTCCTAGCTAGATGGTCCAGCTGTAGACTTCCCTTTTCCTGTAAAAATTCAACAACTAAAGGGGTAAGCTAAAGCTTAGTGAATACCATATGATTTTACACATTCTACAAATCATTATGATGCCACCCAGGGTAACCGCGGTAACACATACCGTATACCCCACACGTACTCCAAGTACGCAAACCCGAGCCGCAGCTCCTTCGAGCTGACACTCGGCATAAGAATAACCAACCATCTGAGGCAGACATTACATCGGGGATGACCTACTGTCTATCCTGACCACAGAGGTGTCAAACTCTTGGTCATATAGCACAGTAACATCAGAGTACAGATGCGACCACGCAGGTCCATCGAAAGGATGCACAACAAATGAACGGATATGCAACAAGTATGAATGTGCATCAACATATACGCATGTTAGTAGAATGCCAAACGAATATGAAACAACATGCCTCAGCAGGCAATGCAAACATAATGCAGATGCAGCAATGTTAAAATCAAAGGTACTCACAGTGGGTGCGTTATTAATCTTTTAGCAATATTATTTCTCCTCGGAATTTCAACCGGATCAACCAAGTACCCCACTGTGGGTTAAACAACACCACAAGGGACCTGTTTCATTTCCATAATGAAAACATATTATCATTATATGTTCTTTAACAATTACCATCAACTTGTATAAAATAAAGTGCTATAACATTCGGAAACGTCATCCGAAACTCATATTTTAAACCGTTATTCGAGGTGTTATTATTCCCAATTAACCCTCCATTATATGCCTTCTTATAGTACACAAGATATCCCAAAAGTGTGTTTAATTGTCCATAAATTCGGATCCTTTTAAACCCATCCGAATTACCCCAAACAAACGAACTCGCCGAGTTCCTGTCCGAATTTCGGACCCTTAGTTGAATTTCGGACACACCCGGATTGGGTTGACCCATCCGAATTCGGACCCTCCGAGTTCGGTTCTTAAATTTGACTTCGGTCCAATCCAAATTTCGGGTCTTATCCGAATTCGGGTCCCAACCGAATTCGGATCCAACACTTATGAATTTTTGAAGATTTATTCAACTTGTTCTTGAGTACTCGCCGAGTTCACATGCAGGTTTGCTATTTCGCAGCTACGGGTTTTTAAGTAAAAATTGCCATAAATTCATTCCTAGCAACATGCAATCCATAATAATGCTATACTAACATATATTGAACGTTTCTACATCATTTTCTATATCACTTACAACCAATTTTGTCCAGATTTGACCAAAAATGAGTAAAAACTCAAGAACACCAAAAACTTCATAAAAAATTCAGATTTTGTTACCTTTTTGGACGAATTGAGGTACGATTCTTGTTTCTGGAGCTTCAATGATGTTCAACTGATGATTCCCAACTAATATATCATACATGCAATCACAAATCTTCAGATTCTAATTCCGAATTTTGGATCTTTATTCTTAAAAATAAAACCTCAAACTTGAAACTAATTTATTACCTTTTTATCCTCTTGAATCCACTTGAATTCAGATTTAATCCACGAATTTGTCTTCACGTAATCGATTTTTAACAGAATTTTTAGAGAGATATAGAGAGCTTGATAGAGAGAGGAAGTAGAGAGAGGTTGATTTTCATTCCAAAATGAAAGACTTGGACCTTTTATTCTCATCTTCCAACTTTGGCACCTTTAGCCCCTCAATTTATCTGGTTCCATTAAATACTGAGTTTCATCATAATTTTCATCATCAATAACCTTTTAATAATCATACTTAATAACTAAAAGTTGAAATTCTCAATTCCTTAATTTCTTAAAATAGCAACCAACTTTTTAAATATCCAGATACATAATCATTTTTCATAAATCAAATTAATTATATTCATTACGAAATCTAACTAAATATCCTCACATTATGATATTAAAATTTTTAGGATGTTACATTATATGAGGTATGCACATTCCCTAAAATGCCCTTCCTTGTTTGTTCCTATAATGCACAAGTTGCATAAAATTGTCCAACTATTTACCCTTTTGCCATTAATCTAATCCATACAATTTTTTGATCTAATGGTTGATATGAGTTCTTTTGTACCTCGATGCATAAAAGTTCTCAATTGAACCTCCATATATATATATATATATATATATATATATATATATATATATATATATATATATATATATATATATATATATATATATATATATATATATATATATATATATCCCAAAACAAAGTTGTCTGTTACACACAAACAATAATACGTAAGTAACTCAAACCACAATAATCAAATTGATGAAATAATTATACTTGTCATGATTGAAATGACATCATACCTTGAACCAAATATAGAAGATAAATCATGCTAGAAACTCACGAACTTGAAGAGGCAATTTTTCCATAAGCTTCTTCACCGCATCTTCTACTAATTTATCTCGTTGGTTCTCAATATCTTCCTTCATAGCTTTTAACTCAGCCTTTTTTCTTTCATGGTCCTCTTCAATCTCTCTTCGCAAATCAAGCAAGTCATTTTTTCCAATTTCAAGACTAGCACCTTTGAGTGATGCATCACCACCATCCACACTTTTAATCAACTTGTTGGTCACACCTCTACCATAAAGTCTACGATATCCATCATGCTCCTTGTTCATCACAACCGAAAAAGGATCTACCGAAGCACTTCCATCTTCTAAAGGTTTGTAGTTCTTCATTTGTTCCTTCAATGAGAAAATATTGTCAAAAAAATGGCTACTTGATATCTATAAAAAGACCTACTATGTGATCTCAAATTAAGAACTTACAATTTCATTTGCCGTGTCATCATATGTATCAACATATACACGTCCTTCGGTCCTTTTACGCATACGCTCAAACATTTGGGTTAAGCTAGGAGCTTCCTTATTTGGGTCATCATTTTTCTACATTTATAACATAAATATCAACACATGGAATGACAAGGAAATTAACAAAAATTACAAACGAAATAAAGGCATTACCATCTCTTCACGAATCCTCGCAAAACTTCTTGGACCGGCTGTGTGATTATTTTTCTGAGATATGCGTAGCTCTTTAGCCCGCAAACAACGCTTCTGCACACACACATTAACAAATACAACTTTAAACATAAAATACATCTAATAAAACCCTACTAAATATAAACAAACTCTATAATAAGCCAATTGCCTAGCAAATTACCATCACATCTTTATCATTCCATAACTTCAACATTCGTGATAAATCATTTTCTGGAATACTTTTAGGTCGATTCTTTCATCTTGTTTTGTTGTCCTTTTGCTCATAGAAGTGTTTTTTTTCTTAATTCGGCATTTGTATACGCTCCAACAAGATCCAATAGACTTTAAAACCCAAGGTTTAGCATCATCGGGCACAATGTATTTTTCCTTGAGAAGATTTAGTATTTACTAAACAAAATCAGAATCTAAACCAAAAAAAAATATGAAAAAAAGTGCTTAAAACCTTACCAAGACATACTCCCACATCTTGTCTTTTTGTGGCACTTTATGCCATGATTCATAAATCAATGGTGCATAATTGTAGTTACGAGTTATTGTGCCCAAAAAACGAGAAAATTGACCCACTGTGTCCTTCTCTTGGGTTACAGGTCCAATGAGTCCAAATTCATTGCATATGATGACCTCGCGCTCATTAGCACTTCGCAAATGCACGTCATGCATCATCGTTGGCCTTCTTTTCTTGGTTTTAGAGATTTCTAAAATCAAACATATATTAGAATATATCAAAAGTCTAATGCACATGCAGTCCCACAATATATATACACAACAGTCCAGCAAACACCCCCTCTTGATACAAAGACACATATCGGAGTCGATAAATTAAGAGTGCTGCAATATATATATATATGTATATATATATATATATATATATATATATATATATATATATGTGTGTGTATATATATATATATATACAGTCCAATAATCCATTGCTGATATATATAACAGTCCAGCAACAAATAAAAGGAATATATGTATATATTAGTCTCTGACTGTATATATATAACAGTCCAATAATCCAATAAACCAACATATAAAACCAATATAATGATCTCCCATTGCTGTCCAATATATATATATATATATATATATGTGTGTATATATATATATATATATATATATATATATATATATATATATATATATATGTGTATATATATATATATATGTATATATATATATATATATATATATATATATATATATATATATATATATATATATATATACACATATACTTAAAATCATGATGAATACATGATCAATATAACAGTCCAGCAACATGGATTCTGTTTTTTCATTTTAACTAGGGTTTTCTCTAGATTTGCTTTTGATTTTAGTTTTTCTGTTTGGTTTGTGTTTTTATCACAAAATATGCATTTTATTTCCAAATATATTCGTTTCCTCATATCAACCTTATTTAGATTTTGAGGGTTTTGATTTCTAGAAAGGAAAAATGACATCAAATAGCTCTGAACTTTTAGGCTTTGTACACATTTATGTAGTGAACTTTTTTTGTGCACATTTGGTAGTCAAAGTTTCAAAATTGTTCCAATATGGTAGTTGGCGTACCTTTTCACCGGTTGCTTCCGGTTTCAATGCCTACATGGACAATTTTTTAATGACGTGGCTACCCGTTTTTATATTATACCCGGCTTTATCTACGTGGCAACCCGTTTTTAAAATCATCCGGGTTTATAACGCCGTATGAAATTAAGAAGTCACCCGGGTTTATAACGTCATTTTTTAAAAAACCCAGTTATAAACCCGGGTGATTTTAAAAAATGGGTTGCCACGTGGAGAAAACCTGGTATAATATAAAATCGGGTAGCCACGTCATTAAAAATTTGTCCAGGTAGGCATCGAAACCGGAAGCAACCGGTTAAAAGGTACGCCAACTACCAAATTGGAACAATTTTAAAACTTTGACTACCAAATGTGCATAAAAAAAATTCACTACATAAATGTGTACAAAGCCGAAAGTTCAGAGCTATTTAATGTCATTTTCCTTTCTAGAAATGATGAAGTGTTGTTTTCAAGTGTTTTGAAATTTTTTGAGATTTATCTTGTGGACCTGGATTGTCAATGGTGGTTTGTGGCGGTGATGGGTTTTAACGGTGGGTGTTTCCACATGTATCCAATTTACATTCAAGAACAATGCAAGATCATTGAACCTGGTTGTTAATGACTTGATCATTCAAGATATTAAAGAAAAAATAAGTTAGATTATTTAACCAGATCAGTTTTTTAAATTTTGGAATTTAAACTAATTAATTAGATTTTATGAAACTAAATTAATAAACAAGTGCCTAGAATCAAATAATAATATTTGTTAACAACTTTAATACTGCTACTAGATCGTCATTTTTTTGATAGTTTATTGTCACCTTAATGAAATTTGAAATCAAACATGACATGCTAGATGTCACGTTGAACGTCATGTGCACAAACTTTGCTGACTGGATAATGAAACCTCCATGACATCAACATTTACCTTTACCTTCTAAAACTAGTAATGTTGTCTTAATTGATGTAATTTGGTTAGTATAACGTCATAAATTATGACGTTATACTAAATTATAACCAAAACCCGTGATAGGTAAAAGTAATATCCTTTTAAATCAAATTGACTAAAAATTATTGTTTGAACAATTCAAATTAGTATTTGATTTTAAGCAAAAATAAAATTACAAAAACATATATAATTTAAATATAAGTAAAACATACCTAAAACTCCTAGTTGAGTGTCAACATGAAGTTTCAAAAATGAAATCGCCAAGTTTATCCCTATAAAAAATTTAATGTCTACTTACACCCTATTCATTTCTATTTAAAGTGAGTTAGTTTTGGCAGTTTATTTAGAATGGATGCAATAGTGAAATTAAAGTGATTTAGTTTTGGGAATGTATAGGTTTGGTTGCCAAACCCAACAAATTTAAGTGATATCAAACCCATTGGGTGCTTGAGTGATTTATGACATTATTCCTTTGATCAATTAAGAAACCTTATTTTATAGAGAGATTTTTTACGTACTTAGACTTATGATGTGACATATGATACCTCCTTTTAATATATACATTTTTATTATTTAATAATAGAATAAACTAGTGTTATGGTTGCCCGTGCGTTGCTGCGGGTTTCTGTCATGAATATGTAGTTTTTTATCGCTTAAAATAAGCTATGATGTTAATAAATAGAAACATGTTCAATGATGACAATGTCACTGCATTTGTGTATTTAAGCGTTAGTGGGTTACATGTTTTTTTTACGAATTTGGTTGGACTCAATTGATGACGTCTAAAGTGTGTGTGTGTGCGTGTGTGTGTGTGTGTGTATATATATATTAGAGTTTTATATGAACAAAACAACATGTTTTTTTTTTGTTTTCTCTCCATTTTATTTTTCCTAATAAAGTCATCAGGTTATTGTTTTCTTTTTGGTTTTCGGAAAAAAAATCAATCCTGTAATTTCCACAAAAAAACCAACATCTTTCATTTGTTTTCCATGAAAATCCCTCAAATTTAATGACTTTGTTGGCAAAGAAAAAAAAAAAAGAAAAATTCTGAAAATCACATATAAATAAATATTTTGAAGATTTTATTGGTAAAAAATAACACGGAGAGGCTATACCGTTAAAATAAAAAAAACATGCTGGTTTTCATATTAAACCTCTTTTTTACACAAAAATTATGAATAACAAATGTTGATGTTTTATATATATGCATCTTGTGAGACAAATGTAAAAACCAAAAAAACAAAAAAAAAAAAAAACAAAAACAAAATGAATCATGTTATTTAATTTTTCAAATTGAGGTGGAAGCTGAAATTTTCATTATTTAAATATTCAATCAAATATTGAAAAAGTTGATGTACAAAATGAATACGTTTATTTACACATTAAATATAAAAATGATGAATTCAATATTTATTAAACTTTAAAGAGGTTCATATATAAAATAAATAAATTTTATGTATAAATATAAAAACATAAACATAATCAGATATAATATTGTCCAACAATTACATTTTTTATTTAAAATAAATAGAAGTGACAATATTACCAACTATGTAACGAATATTTATTATAAACGAAAAATACATTTAATCAATAAATAATTAAATTTTATATAAGTAAAAAACAGTTTTGAAGTATAAAAATAAAAAAATCAAAATACAAATTAAAATTTATATTTAGACGAAAGGAAAAAAACCAAAAAACAAAAAAAAAATATTACAAAAGGTGAAAATAATTTTTTAAAAAATATCTTGCTTCTTTGATCGTAGACAACATGTTATTCATTAAACTTGTACAAATTATTTTTCATGTTTTTATATGTATATTTATAATTTCAAAGTGCCTTAATATTTATTTGCATAATATGACGGTGCAATTAATGCAAATAACTTTTCATGTTTTTCTTTCACTTCCTTTTTTATTTATTTATATTCTTCAAAAATATCTCTTTACTCTCTTTAAAACTAACCATTCTACAATCAAAACCGTCTCCATCGATGTGTGTGTATAATTATATATGTCTATATTTAATTTTTATTGTTATATATTTATTAATCAGTTTGCATCAATTTGTTTATGTTATATTTAGTTTTAATAAGTTTTCAATTTTTTAGTTATTTATATATTTTTTAATAAGCTTGTGAAATTTTATAATTTCAGTTTTTTTACTTTGTTAGAAAAAATAAGTTTTTATTCGGTTTACGTAATTTTATTTATACACACACACACACACACACACACACACACACACACACACACACACACACACACACACACACACATATATATATATATATATATATATATATATATATATATATAGGGGTAGGTTCAATGGAAAACCATCATGCACCTGAAAACCGTGGAAACCAATACCAACCGTCCGATTTGTTGCATATATTAAAAAACGCGGTGGCAATTTGGTAAATAAGTGGAACTTTCTGTCTTGGTTGGTGCACCCATTGAAAAGACACGGAGGGGTATATGTGACTTTTTACATCACTCCTTACGGTTTCTTCTACCCACCATCTCATTAAACGAGGTTCAAACTATATTCCTTCCGATTTTCTTGCAGCAAGAATCTTCATTCTCCAAAACTGATATCGTTTCCTTATCGAAGAAACCGCCTTGTTTTTTTCTCCGATTTGCACGCTAAACTTGGATATAATGGAGGGATGCACCAAGAACGTGAAGCGGAAGTTGAAATCTGAAGCATTGGTAAGGACACTTACATGCATTTGGGGTTTTGTTTGGCTTATTTTTTATTCAATAAAAAACCCTAGTTTCTGAACTCATTACTTTGGGTTTAACATATTGTTTGATGCAATGCAGCAACCTACAAGGAGAAGCAGTCGTATTCAATTCTAGTCGAGGTTTGTTAATACCTCCGAAACACCCCTGCATTTGTCGGACGAGGAGGGTTCATCTTGGGAGACGGAGACAATGTCTGAGTTGGGAGGACAAATGCATTCATCCAGTGGTACGAGTCATTCAAAAAATTGTGATTTTAAGTTGTTAGTATATGATGCATTAACAAATACGGGTGTCCTTTAAATACTGCACCATAAATTTAGGGGTTATGAGTGTCTGATTGTGTATGTGTATGATGTGTTGAGCTGTTGTTTTTATTGTTGTATTTATTCCTCCATAAAATATGAAAAGTGTGCTAATTGACACTGTATTGATGCAAAATTACTTTGATTCTGTTTATTAATGCACCACTATGCTCTTGTTATGTGGGATGATTTAAAGTTGTTGATGCACCGGTATGTTCACAATGTGCACCATCTGGTTGTATTAAGTATGAAGTGTGGTTGTTTAAATATTATGTTTTTTCATGCATGTAAGGGGGTATTTTGATTGTTCATAATATTAAATTTACTAAAGCTTTTTTGGAATGTTATGTTGTACAAAATATGATGTTTGTGGGAAATCAGTTATTACTATATAGGTTTTATTCAAGGTTGCTATGTGGACCTATGATGCATTAAGGGTTACAAGTGGTTTTGTAAGTGTATGTTATTGCGGTATGATAAACGGTTGATTCTGATTTTATTGGTACACTGATATGTTCACGTTGTGCACTATGTTGTTGTTTAAAATTCTGGTATGGCGTTGTTTTCAATGTGCACTAATATAATACATTAAGATGGTTGAACCTTAATCTGCTAATGCACCAATATGCACTGATAATGGAACGTTATGTTAATGTTGGTATTGCACCAGTAGTGTTGCATAATATTTGATACATTCTGTTGTTAATGATGTTGTATGTTTTGTGACATGTTAGGGGAAAAAATCGCAGAAAATGTGGATGAAGGAACGAGTAAGTTAAGGATTACAAACGAATCGAGTGCCATCAATAACAAGGCGCTGATTGTAGCAGGTAACAAGGGGGAGGTTACAAACATTAAGTCAGCATTAGTGATCACTGGTGAAGGAGAAAAGGAACGAGTACGGGTTAAGAGTTTCTCGAGAATCAAACAGGAGGCAGGGGTAAGTGATGCACCAAAGAAGAAAAAACGCAAGATAACTATACAACCCAAGGCGCGGTATAATTCAATCCTATCGCGTAGTTCACCAAAGGCGTTGTTAGAATGCAACCAACAACTTACGGACATCCAAAGAAGGGATTTAATTTCTATTGGTTTTGAACATGCACTCGGTCTTGGAGTTGATGAGGTACCTTCAAAGCTCGGCTACTGGGTTGTAGACCATTTCGATCCAGAAATGTGTGCAATAAAGACTGATAGGTGGGTTATACCAATAACAGCAGACGTGGTGCATGAAGTGCTTGGATTACCCCAAGGCAATATACCGATGGTAAGGTTGGAAAAGAACTCAGAAAACAAGAAACTTATCAAGCGTTGGAAAGCACAGTTTAAGAGAGGAAAAAGACTTTACCCACGCACTGTTTCTGATGAGATCAAGCTAGATCATTGTAAAAGTGGAGAGATGTTGGTGCTGAATTACCTTGTAGTGTATACGTCATTGATGATGGAAGGTACGAAGTCCGGGTTTGCAAATTCGAAGGTCCTTCATTACATAACTAAGCTGAACAAGATTAAGGAGATGGACTGGTGCACATATATGGTTGAAGCTTTGAAAGTATGCAAAGACGGTTGGCGACGTGATGGAAGTACATACTTCAGTGGTCCCCTAACATTACTCGCGGTATGGTTACGTTAAACGATTGTTTATAGTCTTTTTAATGTGCTCTATTTTGTATATGCATCACATTTTGTTGATTCTAACTACATTAATTTCATTGTTGTAAATATTCAGTTGGTCTATCTTCATCGCACCACGTGTGATGGGTGGGTGAATTTGGATAGAACCAATCTTGCCATTCATGCGTGGGACAGGTCCATGATGAAGGAGAGGGAGATAATGGAAATAAAGTTAGGTGGTTTTGGATTGGGTGATGTTGTCGAAGGTGTGGAAGTCGACAGTGAGGAGGATGACGATAATGAAGATGATGTAGCTGATGATGAATCTGGGAGGGATTGTGACGAGGATGCGGAAAATGAATATGAATCTGACGGTGGTCTTGAGGTGTACTTGTCTGAGATAAAGGAAGAAACAAAAAGAAAGAGGCTGTTAGCAGATGCGACTCGTGTGTTGCCCACCGTTAATGCTGAAACAAAAGGTAATTTTTAATTATTGTTTGTGCTATTATTTCATTTTATATAATGTTTAGTTTTTGTTTTGTGTGTACGCACATAATACAATAATATATAATGCTTGTCAATCATCGAAGTTTCAGCACCAGTTGTGGGTGAACCGGCAATGGAGATGGATACTGGTTCAAAAATCAACGCACAAGTGGTGTTGTTTGATGCACCATGTTACAGCCCACTAAAGTATGCTGCTGAAAACCAAGGTTTGGATGGTAAGGCTATTTCAGCACGCGTCTGATGTTTTATTTTGTGTATACATTAACATGAGTTTTAAAAAATGATCATATATTATTAAGCAATTTACTAGTGCTAACATGGAATATGTTTTTGTTAATGATGCGGATGTGAATGAGTATTCTGCTGATGCAACAACGGCCAATGTTGCCGATTTGAATTCAGTTCCAGAAAATGAAGGTGATGGAGTCAATGCAACAGCTGGTTTGCCAAGATCCCGAGATCCAGACAATGAAGCAACAGTCGAGGTAATGAATTATTTGTAAAAATACATTGAACGATTTTGCAAGAATAGGTAGTTCACAATTATTAGATCCTTCATGTTAATATAGAATATATCACCACTAATGCGTTGATCGTTATATTTGTTTGCTGTTTAAGTTCGTGATGCACAATGATATGATGATATTATTTATAAATTGATGTTTAGGAATCAGGTAGTATTAATTAAATATGACGCAGAATCATCTTCATTGTCGTCATAACTTGGAATTTGGTAAATATGATGCATTGATACTACCTGTTTTTTTATTATTGTATTTATTCCTGCATAATTTCACACTGTGTTGATACATCAGTATGTTGGTGCTTATTCTTTTACTGCATCAATATACACTGATTATGTAATGTGATGCATTGCATGATGCTGCATCACTATGCTCATATTGTGCACCATATGGTTGTTTAAAAATATGATGTCTTCTTGTTTAAATATGAGGTTTTTTCATGCATGTTAGGGGGTGTATTCTGATGTTCATAATTTGTAATTTTGTAAAGCTTTAGTAATTTTATCATCTGATCAAAATATGATGTTTCCCATAGTGTATTATGCGGGTACTAAGGTATGAATATTCAGGGTTAGCCATCAATAAATATGATGCATCAAGGTTTGCAATTGATTATGTGTGTGTCCGTTATTGCGGGTATGATAAACAATTGATTGTGATGCAGGAATGTGTTCGGAAGTTTGGCGGCTGTTTAGATGAGTTCAAAAACATAAAGGGTGTTATGTCATTGGACTTGGAACGTGCTATTGTCCGTTATCCCCAATCGAATGCTCTTAAAAACATTCAGAAGATGTGGTTGGACTGCATTGAAGATGAGCATCTTCGGTTGGGTGGGACTAGAAAAATTGGCCAGGAAGGAGTTGGTGCTGAAGCGGTTGTCTTTGGATTACAAGACAACGATCAGATGGGTTTTACAACGCCGCCACCAAAGATTCAAGCTGTTGATTCGTGTGTGGGCGATCAGAAGCAGGATGATGAAGCTGCACAGGTTTAGGGCCAGCTTCAAGCATGTTTAGTGCACTACTTTTGAATGCATCGTTTAGTACAATACAACACCTTTTTGTACATGTTATTGTAAAAACTATGATGCCGGGTAATGTACAAACTACCTTTTGCATAACTAATGACCTTGATTGTACACGTAATAATGTGCATCCGTTTCCTGATTGAATACTTCGAATGCAATACATTGCACCAAATTGTGGGACTGTGCATGTAATCAAGTGTGTCTGGAACAGGTTGGCCAAATTTCAGATACTCAATGGATGTGTTCACAAACAGTCTTGGACCAGACTGACAAAACGATATTGCAATATACAAAAGAAAAGGCTGCGAAGATGCAACAACTTTCGGATGTACCGTCCTTTAGCCTGGGTTTGACACAAGAGTTTCCGGATGACATTTGTGTGTTAAAGACCCCTACCCCTTTGAATGTTATTCAACATTGTGATGATGGCAATCGGAGCATGCTTGATCCAACAATGCACCAAGAAGTGAAGGAAGTTAAGCCTAGCGATCATACTAGGAGGCCAAAACGTATTGCCAAGCCTGCAACGTATATGAGGTCGCCATTTCACAAAAGAATAATTGATGTGGATGGAAGTTTATCAAAACTTGAAAGTCAAGTCTCATCGGCGTTTTTTTCTTTGCGTAAAAATCCGATGTAAGTACGCTTTGACAAAACATGCATGCACAAAGTAGTATTGTACACATTCAGTTGGTTTGGTGTTGTTTATGATGTATAATTGATTTATTATGAATTCATATTATCGGTTTCCGATAGGGTTACAAATTTGTTTAATCAAAATTATGAATTGTGTGCAGGGACATAGTATTCGAGACAACTACCAATGTCGTATCATACAGATACCTATTGGAAAGTTTGATTCCAGGCCTGTACGTGATAAACAGCGCAGTAGACTGTTGGGTGACTATATTAAATCATGAAGAGCAATACAGAAGTGAAACTTCTCCGCATCGTCTTTTCTTTATATCACAATGCCTTGTAAGTACATATGCATCTACTCTTCATGCAACATATTTGATAAACAAATAATTGTTAGTGATATTGTTATGATTCTAATGATGCATGAATCAGACTCAAGGTGTGATGGATGGATTAGTCCAGTTTGATGAGGCGTACGAGATGTTTAAGGTTAATGTAGGGCATACCCTTGTTGGAGAATTATCGGTGAACACGGTGAAGGATGCAGAACTGGTACAAACATCTAACCATATGATTGTAGAATTGTGTTCGTTTGTAATTTTGTATAGTCACTTAATGTTTGTAACATATTAACATAAATGATGCATCATTATACATCAGGTATTTTTTCCGATCATAAATCATTTTCATTTCTACGTCGTTGTTTTCAACTTGAAGAAGGTGACTGTTACAATTCTCGACAACATTCAAGCAAATGTTCCAGTCCAAAACAAGTACGGACGTGTCATTGAAACACTGGTAATGTTTGTTTTTAATGCTTTTTGACCATGATGCATTATCGTGAAACATTGTTGAAACTAATTAAATGTGCGTACATTTTATTTGCAGCAAAAACTTTTTTCACGATATCTTGACTCAATTGGACACCCCGCATGCGTTCGTGTGTTAAATGTCAAACCAACAAACCCACCTTTGCCGTGGGGAAAGCAGGAGGAATACATTGACTGTGGAGTATTCGTCATGCGTCATATGGAAACGTATATGGGGAAACCCATTAAGGAATGGAATCACGGGTTGACATTTAGCATAAAAAAACAAGTGAACCAGTTAAACAAGTTGCGGAGGCGATACATCACCAAGATACTGATGCATCCTATTAATATTCACCGAGAGACTCTACTTCAGGAGTTCCTGGATTTTGATAAACTCCCATCGGACGAAAAGAACAGGTTAGCAGAGAACGCGGAAAACATAAAAGAGGCTCGTATTGATACGTATTTGTGAGGGAGTTTTACATGTTTGGAACTTGATTTCAGTTTCACGATCACATTAGTTATGCGTTAGAATATTGTCGTTTCAACTTTATTTAAGTATGGTGCGGTTTGATATTTGTTTTATTTAGGTGTTTTGACAGCGCAGTAGGACAATGAACATATATGTTTTTGTCGTTTCAACTTTATTCCACAAGATGTTTTTGAATATTAGCTTTTGGTAATAGAGTTGTGTTATTTTTCAAGTCCGATAAAGAAAACATAACTTATGTGTTTTTGTTGCACAAGTACGACAGATAATCTCGGACATTATAGTGGTTGCAAAATTAATCGTTGATTTAGTAACAATATTGGTGGAATTATATTGTTGGTTCACAAAAAAATACACATGACAATGTTTCAGGATATATTTGGCGAACACAATTAACTCCAATCCAACACGCATACATATTGTTGCATTGGTAATAACAAATATAGACAACAAGGACTCCGACACAAAAAATAATTGTACGCATATATGTGTTGTGCACGAATGGTGATTGCTTCCAGCGGTTTTTTGTTCATTGAAGCATACTCAAAGTAATCTTTTATTTCGTATCAACAATATTGATGAAATTTGTATCAACAATATGCACACAAGTGTTGCATTGATAATTGCAATATGCACACAAAGACTCCACAAGTAAAAATGTTTGGCCATGTATGTTTCAAACACGAATAGTGTGCGCGTAGAATAAAAATGTTTGGCCATTATCCACCGAAACATTACAGGTTTTATTGATGCCTACTGACATCAAACATAATTGGTGCAATAATCGGAAAACATGTAGAATTAAATAATTGGTGCAATATATTAGATGGTGCACCGACGAGAACACATGTTTGTGTGCAAAAAAAAAAAGTAGTCAATTCATCGTTGCAAATTCTCAAAAAAAATCTTGTAGTAGCAATAATAGATAAGCAAACAAGTATCTAAGGTCACTATGCCTTATTCACTAGCTCTATACTTGTTAAAACTAATGTTTACTCATTCTTCTTAACCACCTTCTTGGGGCAATTTCGTGAGTCGTGAAGAGTTTTCTCCTTGCATACCCTGCATTGACGTTTTTTCCGGTTGCCAACGGTGCTAGCCTTCTCACGCGCACTAACCATTCTTTTCCTCTTACTGCAACCTTTATTCCGTATTCCTTTTGGTGCGGTTATTTCGAACTCTGTTGGTAGTTGTGCACCTATTAACTCCTCGATTGCCTCTTGTTTGCTTCGTACACGTGTACACTTGAAACCATGCATCATATTGTCTTTTATATGTTTTAACTTGCCCGTAACATCACGTATCGCCTCAATGTCGTTTGCAGCCATGCAAATTATCTCATTGTAAACACTTTGCATTTCGCGAAGAAGCTGGTCCGATGTCACTGAAGCATCACTTGAATTTTGTTTATGCGTTGTGCGCGCCAAAGCATCCCTGGTCCATCGCTTTGGTACGTATTTCGGTGGGATATCATCGGTACCGGTTAATCGTAGTGCGTATAATATATGACGACATAATAGCCCACGCCGCTCAAATAGTTTACAACAACATGATGCGTCAGCTTCACCGGGTGTTAATATGACCTGCAGCATATGAAATTCATTAAATATGCATAGTGTATTGAAAGGTTGTGTTTACTTTCAATGTTGAAATTGAACCATTACCTTACGTTCCGCATTGATTTCCATGTCTAGCACAGTACATACCTTCCTTCCGTCATCTATGTCGTCAAACATGTTTGATGACATACATTTCATTGCAGAGTTGTAAATCTCTTTCTGATATTCTTTAAATATCGACCGTGTAAAGAGTTCTGCCACAACTCTTTCGGACTTGAACACAGTTTGGAAGGTTGGTGTTGTGTCCATGGTCTTCAGGTCAAGTAACCGCTGGTTCTCTTGTTGGGTATCCATAGCGGATTCAAACTGATCGTATAACTCAAGAAGAGTTGAGTCACTGTTTGTAAACAATTTCAAAAACGAGTTTGTGCTCTCTGATTGTGATGTAGTACGCATCAACCCATTCAAAGGCATGTCAAGGGAAAATGAGGGAATCCAGTTATCACGCATATTGAACAACTCGATAAACCAGTTTACCTTGTCAAGGTTATAGTCTTTCATCAATGAATTCCACATGCATTCAAATGCCTCGGGTCCGTTTGTTTTGTTCCACACAACACTGCTCCAACGACCCAAAAATGTTTCATCATTGCATAATTTGGATCCAACCTGGGAGGCAACAATAATAGTTTTTTCTCATACACGTTTCATAATAAATTCCATTTTAAAAAATTATGCGTACCTTCTGTTGTAATTTGGTTGCAATATGCCACATACAGAAACGATATTTTGCAGTTTTGAAAACGGTAGGGAATGCTTTAATTACAGCGGGGTCTTGGACAGTGAACACAAACGTTGGCTCTCTACCATGCGCATCAAGGAACGCATTCATCAACCATGCATATGACTCTTCATCCTCGTGAGCTATCAGACCCGCGCCAAAGCTAACGCATTTCTTGTGGTTGCTTATTCCTGTGAATGGTACAAAAACCATATCGTATCTGCATATGAATAAAAGTAATATTATTGTGCATTGATACATGACTAAAATATACGTTATACGAAAAAAATAGCCTTCGAATGTTAACTGACGTGTTGGTGCGGTATGTTGCATCAAATGATATTGTATCACCAAATGCATCGTAATTGCGTTTAGCATTGTCATCAGCCCAAAAAACACATGACAATGCCCCCTCAATGTCACACGTGTACTGCATGGAGAAATTGGTGCCATCATTGTTAACCCTCTTTTTCAACTTGTCAATGAACATTTGCACATCATTGTCACCAATGAAAAGCCTAATATCCCTTCTAAAATTTTTAAAATCATCTTTTGTTGCACCAATATCTTTGAATGAACCATGTACCTGCCTTAGCAACTTATGAACTTTTGTTGGGCCAAAGTTTACATTTCCCGCCCTGTGTATGAGAGCATGTTGTGTGAAGTCTAACCTCCGTGCAGAAGTTAATAAGTGCCTATCTTCCTTGTCGACAAACTCATGGTTATGGAACTTTATGAAACGGTAAACTTCATACTTCCCAGATTTTAACAGCCTAAAACCGACCGATGCAGGACAGTTTGTGCGGGTAGAAGCGGAGCATCGTTTCTTGCTACTTGATTCGTCCTTCGTATCACCAGAAACTGCTTCACCGGCTTTGCTACATATTAATAGTTTCAATGTTATTATACCTTGACGGTTGGTTTTTTGTGTCGACCTACGAACTCGAAATCCAGTAGCTTTTGCATATTCCTCATAACATCGGATACATTCATCCAATGTCTCGTACACGTTGCCTTTGTATGGGAGGTTCAAATCTGGTGCATCTGGTACTCGATATAACGTCCCTCCAGGAGACGTAAATTCATTACTGTCGCATCCTTCGCTTGGGAACCCAAATGCTGCAAAATGCAAAATCGATTTTGAGAAATTCGACACAAAAAACTATGTGTTGCTATTAATTAAACAGCACAGAATTTATTTGTGCATTATTTGCATCAGGTCATGGATTTTTCATCATGTGGTGAATTATAACAGGATCAACAATTCATTCATAACCACCTTTCATTCAAATATATTGGTGCAAACAGAAATGGTTACCAAAAAAATGCATTTATAAACTTTAACACAAAATCTGAACGATGCATCAATATAGACAACGCATTAACACACAAATGTGATGTCTAAAACCATTAAAGTGTATAGCAACGTGCAATGACTGTATACGTGTTCGTTTTGCATGTTGATGATTCTGTTTGATGCTACGATATGATCAAATTACGAATAAAACATTATTGTTTTTTGTTGTTTCGATCTGATGAACATACGAATAATGATCCAGAGTTGATTTGCATCACTTACACTGGTTGTTTGATGTTTCTGTTCCGTTCGGTATGCTTGAATGATCATCCATAACCATTGTCTTTGCTTCAATGAAAAACACAGATAGCACACTTCAATATTTCCGGTCAATAACAAATCTGAGATCAATGGTGCGTGTGAAACCAGGTCTGCATCAACGTAATGCACGTTTGAATTATCTTGATCATTATGGAATCTTTTAAAAATATGGAATGATTTTCAAATCCCAATAAAATCTGGAATGAGGAGAAATTAAAGGGATTACAGAAATTTAAACAACAAATATTTAGATTTTATTAACTAAAAATCTAGTTGAAATCCCAGAAATACCCTTAATGGTGAACCGCGGTGCATCTCGGACATTATCGGTGCATTGCGGTTTTCACGAGTTTTCACATGCATGATGGTTTTCCATTGAACCTCCCTCTATATATATGTGTGTGTGTGTGTGTGTGTGTGTGTGTGTGTGTGTGTGTGTGTGTGTGTGTTCCGTTAAATTGAAATCTAAATGTTTCTTTGTAGTGAATTTCATCCATTCAACAAAATAAAAAAGTGAAATAATTCATCTTTTTTTCTATCGGAAAAATTTATAGATTGATTAATTGTTTTTACGTTCGAGTTTCTCCTTTTTTTCGAGCGAAAACATTTAAAATTAAATTAGTTGATGTTATTTCCAATCGTTTAAATTTGATATGGTTCATCGTTTTTTCTGAGCAAAAATATATAAAACTAATATGGTTAGTCGTTTTTTTCGTTTGGTTAAATCAGAAATCGACGTTGTTAATGCTTTTTTCGTTCAAAAAACATTAAAATTAGATTAAGCGGTTGTTTCTGTTGTTTGATTAAATTGAAGACCGAAATGGTTCGTTGTTTTTTTCAAGCGAAAACATTTAAAATTTAAACGACGAAGCATTTTAATTTTTCCAACGAAATGGTTAACCAAATGGAAAAAACGACCAATCAAATCAAATTTTAAGTATTTCCAATGGAAAAAAATGAATAACCAATTCTAATTTTCGATTTAACCAAATGTAAAAAACAACCAAATAATCTAATTTTTGATGTTTTATAAAAAAATAATGAACCATTCCGATTTTCAATTTAACGAAACGGAAAAACGACGAACCAATTTAATTCAATTTTTTTTTCCGTTAAAAAATGGTATGTACATTTGTGTAGGAAAGCCGTCTTAGAAAACCACAATGACATTTCTGTATAAATATAGCAAACTACATGACCTTAAATTTAGAAAACCAAACTTAAACTACATGGACCTTTTTGCAATTAATGAAAAATACATTTTATAATTACTTCTTAAATTACAAGGGCCATTCTGTAATTATTTTTTAAACTCTAAGGGCCTTTTTGTAATTAATGAAATGCACCAAAACGGTGCATTTCATTACCATAAATGTTAGTTAGCGTAATTTAAAAGTTATGATGTGACGTCGTAAAAGAGTATGTATCAAGTAAAAGAACGATGCTAATAACAACCCATGTTTTAAAAGAAATTTGGTCTAGAGATATAAAGGTGTTGCTCCAACAAAAAAAAAATCAATCTTTTTGTTAGATATATGTATATAAAACCTTTACATGGGTATTAATATCATGAAGAACCATAGACGTTTAAACTAGATTGTTCATTGAAAAATGAGAAAATGGTTTTTTTTTGGAACTTGAGGAATACCAAAATTTAGAAGATTTGAATTTCTTTGGAAATATAATAATCATATAAGGAACCCATTTTAATTTAGTGATGGACAAGTTTATTTACCTGTGTATTATACGGATATTTTTAATATATATAAAATAGAATAAATTAAAAAGTAAAGATATAAATATTATATTTTAAACAAAAATATATAAGAGTGATATTATTATTTATTATGACTTATCCATCCTATATTTTTGAATATATATGAATAGGTAATTATTTTGTTATATTTTTTTAAAGCTTTTATTATATTATATTATAATTAATAAGTTGTAAGATAATTATATTTTGTTTGATTTGATTTGATTTTAATTTAAAAGTAGATTACATTAGATTTGGATAGATATAATTTAAATATCTTTATTATTTTTAAAAACTATGAATGTCACGTGTCGATTCATAGTGATGACACGTGGCTTGACAAGAAATGAGTATAGTTACTCTTTTATTAGTATTTATATTTATAGATTTATAGATCGATTATAGATGTATATAGTAGATGATTTTATCCTAGAATAATGTATGAAAAAATAATTAATTCACCAAGAAGCATGTCAATAGGTATTTTTTTGTTAATTTGTAATATATGTAGATATATAAATTATACTAGTAGTTTCAAATTGAATTTTATATTTTTTTAACGTAATAAAAATATGTAAAATTAAAAGAGAGCTTGAATTCAAATGGACAAAATCAAAATTATGTTTTTAATATATTAGTTAAAATGAAAATTTATATAAAATAATTCTTTTAAATTAATATTTTATTCTTAATATTTAATGCTTCATGAGGAAATTCTTATTTAATATTATAGTAATTGCATGAAGTGAAAGATAGGTTATTTTTGGAAAATTAGAAGGGAAAATGAAGATGAAAAAAAAACAAGGAATTGACATGTGGCATAAATTGTTCTACTTTATTAATAAGTATAGATTAACAGAATAATAGGGGTGAGCAGTATTTGGTTTGTAATCGTAGAAACCGAAAATCAAACCTAACCGAATTCGATTTAGACCAAACCAAATATTAAATTCGGTTTTCGAATTGGTCTTAGACCAAATCGAATTTTAAATTAGGTTTATGGTTTGAATTATGGTTTCACTAAATGTAGACCAAACCAAACCGAATTACCGAAAAAAAATTAAATATTTATTAAATAAATTATATATATAAATTTATAAATCTTACAAATTTAAAATGGGCTTATCATTTATTTATTTAGTAATTGTGTCATTGTGGGCTGATATAATAACCCATTACTATTACCCAATCAACCCAAAGTCCAATCCAATTATCCAAATAATACTACACAGAGACGTGAGGTCCTACAACCCTTTTTGAATTCGGTAATTCGGTTTTCGAACCGAACCAAACCGAATTGTAAATCGGTTTTCGAATTGGTCTAGTTCCTTTTAAATTCGGTTTGGTTCGGTTTTCGAATTAGCCTAAAAAAATTTTCAATTCGAAGAAACCAATTCGAGGAAACCAAAGAAACCTAAAACCGAACCGATGCTCACCCCTACAGAATAACTACGAATCTTGAACTATGCTCTTAAAGATGGAAAAAAATGCATCAAAAGTCAATTATCAATCAAATTGAAGATGTGTGTGATTTGCATGACACAGATGGGAAAGTGAGTTTTTAGTATCCTTATAGCTCTTCATGTACCATATGCACTTGTTTATTTTTCAACTTGTAACTTCCATGTTTAAAAAAAAGTTGTAGTTTTTAGAATCCTTATATCTTATGGTTAAGGCTGTAAAATACCTTATTTTTTCAAATGTATAGATATGGTACATGAATTTTTTTTTATACTCATTTGGTGCATGTATTTAAATTTCATTGCAACATCGTATATTTCTACACAAAGTTTGTTTTTCATACAAATAAAACCTAGTTTTCATTTTAATCAGACTCTATATTAATATATCATATTTAGAATGAAAAATTAAAATATATGTATCATATGAGTGAGAAAAAGAGTTCATGTACCATATTAATACATTTAAAAAACTATATTATTGGCCCGTGTAATACATGAGTCATATGTAAGAAATATATATTTTTAAATGTAATAACTTAAAATATTATTATAAAAAAATTATAAAAGAATAATATTTTGATATTAACTAACGTAGATAAATAACTAAAATTATAATTTAAATAATTTGTTATTCTTATTATAATAAATATATATTAAAGATATGAACATATTTAAAATATTGATTATATTACAAAAAGAAACCAAGTCAATTTTATAATGTTTTTGTCTTTAAATTAGAAAATAATATTAAGTATTACTTTTATGAAAATTATTATAGTGTTATTCTTTTCATATTTAGATGCGTTTTTAATGAATAAAAAACTTAAAATCATTCTTTTATATATAAGAAATTTTTTTGATTCGAATGATTATGAACGAAAATCTAAATCAATTACGATTGTTAACATAATTTTAAAATAAATATTAATGTACAATTTTTAATACTAAAAATGAATTTTAAATTGATACATTTAATATATGATTAAATATTTAACCTTTAGTTTAAATTTAATAAAAAAATCTTTAAATCAGTTAGATCATTTTAGATAAAACATTTTAGGTAAAATTAGAAAGTATTTATAATTATTTAATTATATAAGTTTCCATTTAAATATTTAAATTTTCTAAAATAAACTATATGAGTTAATGAGAGAATTATATTAGGAAATATGAGCGCGAAATTGAAATCTTGGAGAGCCGTGAGAGTGACACGTGACAGTAGTTATTTTGCTTTAGTAATATATATAGATACATGGATATTGTGTAAGTTTTACCCATCCTTATACTCTAGAGAAGGCTACACTATACATGAAACTAAATAAGTAGTTATCGCTTGGAAGAGTGTGATTGAACTTTGGACGATTCAATATTGTCGAATATGCATCGATTAACTTTTAAATCTAAATCAAATGTTTCATAATTTTGAAAAGACAAAATATCAAAAAAAAAATTAAAAACATTAAAAAAAACTAATCAAAAAATAAAAGCAAGGGAACTAAGTATCATCTTATTCCTAATTTGAGTACGTAACCTTGCTTTTTGATGACGTATAAGGAATATCCGATAAGAAAGGTTTGACGTGGAGAGAGTAACCACTAAGAAGAATCCAAGTGGGTGACTCGAGACGTCATCGCACGTGGCCCTGCTGACTGTATGAGAATCTAAATCATACAAGGTGTGAGAAGGTTGGTTATAACAGAAGGGACAGCTGCCAGCACGCAAATGGTGATTCTGAAACCTTTTGGACAGAGAGAAGGGTATAAATAAAGAGGATCATCTTCTTCCTCAAGGTAATTTTTCTCTAGCTAGACTTAAATTCTCAATTCCCCTACGCATAATGTTTTTTTTCCTGATAATCGTTAATTGTTCCTAACTTAAGCATCGGAGTGGCTTCGCAGGTACCTCCTGCTACGCCATTAACCCAAGGTATCCTGTGTTGCAGAATGATTAGCTAAACCACTTCATTCATCTTCTTGAGTACGAGGATCAGGGCACAAACACTTTTTATCACTCAAATGACTCAATTAGTACAAAATTGTAATGTAATTAAGTATTCAACTTATTAGCTACATACGTTATTATTACAAAGGTAACAACAATTAAGTAACCCATTAATTGCATGTTTCATGAAACTTGAAACTAGATTTTGCTTTTATATTAAAAATGAATACGATATCTTTCATGTAGTGATTGATCCCTCATCCCTGTCCTAGTTTAATAAATGGATATGCATCTATTGTTAAAAACATGAGGATTACTCAAGTTGGGTTCACCGTCACCAAATAGTGTATATAACAATATTCATATGATTCAAAATGTTCATAATAGTATCTGTAATAATATTTATAAGATTCAAAAGTTTTACAGCAGTGTTTGCAATAAAATTCATAAGATTTATAAGATCCAACAAAATTTATCAGATTCAACAACATTTATATGATACAAAGGGTTCATGTATTATATGCGACAAGATTCATTAGATTCATTGACATTTAATGGTTGTTCACACCTTCCACAACGTATAGCATATTCACAAATGATCTCATATATTATATAGAAAGAGAGAGACATGATCATTGTGAAACCTAAATTTGGTGGAGAACTGTGCAACCAACTTTAAAATTAAATAATAAAATATTTAATAAATTTTAAAACAAAAAAAAAATTATACCATGAAAACCATAATGTTTACATCTTCAAAACGTGACTGGTGATTTTATATTCTTTTAAAAAAATTATTCGAAATTGAATATTCACCACATGATAATTCAACATTGAATAACTACACTGAATATTTTGAATTTTATATATTCAACATCGAATAAACGTTATAAATTTGAATTTTCAACATCGACTACTGAAACTACAATTCTGCACTAAATTTAGTTTCTGAAATTGACATGAGAATCTAAATATATAACGAAAAATGTAAGAAACACCGTGATTCACAACTTTTAAACATTAATTTACTATTTTTTTTTGAATTTACATATATCATAAATAAGATATAAGGGAACCATAATATTTTGAAACGTATATTTAACTTTTATAGTATACACACCCATGCTATCAAAAATCAAATATACTCTAGAAATGTAAGAAAATGTTTATGAGTTAATTCATTTATCATTTGCCTTTAAAAGGAGTTTTTAGTCATTTTGTCTATGATCCAACACTTATTGTTGAGTCATGGACAACAATAGTTATCCCAACGATTCAATATATATGTTCTTTTATTCAGCATTTCTCACGTTTCTTATTAATATTTGATTTTCTATACGATCCGTACTATATGATTCACTAATTTTTTATATTGATTCATTAATTTTGTACATTGATTCACTTACTTTTTGAATTTGTGATTCATTATTTAAAAATTCAAAAACTAATTAATCAATATAAAAAAGTAATAATTTGTTGATTTTGTTAATCCAGAATTTTATGATTCATTATTTATATTTTAAAAATGGTGAATCAACACGTAAAAAAATGAAACACAATGCTTCTCACACTTCTCAAAATACATTTATGCAGCCCAACAGAAGGTACAACTTAAAAAAAATTAATATTTTTTTATAAACTTGTTTTGATTAAGATTATAAAAATGTTCTATAAATTTCACATATATCCACCTCTCTTAACTCTTTAAAAATGACGTGAAAATGCACTTGCATAAATTTACATATATGTGAACATACATTTGTGTGATGCATGATTTCATGCACTTAGAATGTATGAATGTGCGTGAATTTTATATATCAATGTTTATTAAAAAAAAAATTAAATATTAAGAGTGGAATCTTCTGGAGCATAGCATAATAAGTGCTACTCAGTTGAACCTAAATCACACACACACACTCTCTCTCTCTCTCTTTATATATATATATATATATATATATATATATATATATATATATATATATATATATATATATATATATATATATATATATATATATATATATATATATATATATATATGTATGTATATGTATGTATGTATATAGGGTTGGGTTCCATGGAGTCCAAACTTAGATTGGAGTCCTACCCTGTTTGTTTCAAGACACAAAAAGGTAGTTTTGTCGTAATAATTTTTAATTAATCAGATATTAATTGGTTTAAATTCAAACCCTATTATTAAGCAAACATTCCATAACAGAAAATCCTATATATATTATTTTGTCTTTATCTCTCATATTTCAATAATCCTATCATTTGACATTATTTTTTAATTGAAAATCATATCATCAATTTCGAGTTGGAAAATTTCATATTAACACCGGTTTCATTTCGTATGCACATGTTCAAATAGACATGGATGCACATGTTCAATATGTACACAATCAATACTAGTATTATATATAATAGACATGGATGCACATATTCAGTATGTACACAATCACTAGTGTTATATATAATAGACATGGATGCACATGTTCAATAAGAAATATGTTCATTCTCATTCTCGATGTTAGACATGTTCGTATTTGAGGATGTTCAATAAAACAAACATAACATTATATTATATTAGACATGTGCATATACCATACAAATTAGACATTTATGTAAGTCATTTATAAATCACGATCAAACACAATATGTTCAATAAGAAACATGTTCATTTTCAATACCAGTGTGTTTGTATATGTTCAAATGAACATAAACAAAACCGAATTAAGTCATAGTTTTTTGACATTTAGTATAGACACCTAGTATGCATCAAAGAAAGATGCAAATGAAGCAATTAATATAGGAAATAATTAACAAACAACGTTTACACCTACCGTTAAAATCCATTACAATATAATCCTCCAAAAAAAAGATGCAAATGACATGTGCATAACTGGTGGTGGCTTAGAGCCGAATAAAAGTAGCATCATTTCATATAAGGAAACTTATAAATAAAAAACCCACCTAAAAAAATCAATGAAGCTTCCTATTTTGTCTCCTAAAATGATCCTCTCAATATTCAATTTTAAATGATCCTCTCAATATTCAATATTCAGATAGTGTCTCCAGATTTATATCGTAACTGATGAACTTATTGAGAATCAATGTGTGAGAAAAAATAGGGATATTGGCTTTGAAAGTTGTCAAACAAAAAATAAAATTATCTGATACCTAAACTACCCTTTTGTTTGCCAATCAATCATATAATCTATTATTTACATTTAAGCCATAAACTAATAGGAAATAAGTATATATATATATATATATATATATATATATATATATATATATATATATATATATATATATATATATATATATATATATATATATATATATATATATATATATATATATAGGGAGAGGTTCTTTTAAGAACCTTAAAGATGGTGAGAACCTAGGAACCTTTTAGAGCCCTTGGATCAAAAGGGTATTTCTGGAATAAAAAATATTATTTTTCTCTCTCCACCTTTTTTATTATATGCATCTCTTTTTTACTTTATCTCTCTTACTTTTTTTTTCATTTTCATTTTCTCTTTCTTTCATTAGAATTGATTTTAATATTAAAAAAACGTTTTTTATAAAAAAATAAATTTTTTTCTATATAAAAAAATATTTAATTGCTAAAAAATTAATGTATTCTATATAGAAATATTATATGTCCATATAGAATGTTATATAATTCTAAATCTTTTTATGTAGATTAACATTACTATTCATAATCTATGTTGAATGTTATGTTTCTTATATATTTCATATATTTTTATGTTTATTATACAAATCTATATCTTTTTTGTAGAATACTATTACTATTCATTGTGTTTTTGGTATATTTTATATCATTTGCATACCAAGTGTTTGATAAAATGTCTAAATGAAATCTTCTTTTTTTTGTTTCAATGTTTTTTTGATATATTTTATCATGTAATCTATGTAGTATATATGATATTTGACATTTTACACGACATTCTACATAGATTGCATGACATTCTATGCAGATTGCATGACATTCTACGTAGATTGAATGTCATTCTACGTAGATTGAATGTCATTCTACGTAGATTGCATGGCATTCTACGTATATTGTACATAAAATATGTTCGTCGATACTCTACATAGAATATGACAGATTCATTTTCAATGTTTTATAATGAAGATTATTTGTAAAATATTAGATATATATGAATGTAATAGTTATTAGATGTTTTACATAATAATCTACGTAGATTACATGATAATCTACATGGAATATATGATACAAGACTACTTGTAAAAAATCACACACAATCTATGTAGAATGTTATGTTTCTTATATATTTCATATATTTTTTTGTTTCTTATACATTTCTATATCTTTTTATGTAAATGTACATTAACATTCAATGTGTTTTTGATATATTTTATCATATAATCTATGTATAATATATGATACTTGACATTGTACATGGCATTCTACGTAGATTGAATGACATTCTACGTAGATTGCAGGTCATTCTACGTAGATTGCATGCCATTCTACGTAGATTGAATGCCATTCTACGTAAATTGAATGACATTCTACGTAGATTGCATGACATTCTACGTAGATTGTACATAGAATATGTTCGTCGATACTCTACGTAGATTGCATGTCATTCTACGTAGATTGAATGTCATTCCACGTAGATTGCGTAACATTCTATGTAGAGTATCGACGAACATATTCTATGTACAATCTACGTACATTGGACAGATTCATTTTCCATATTTTATAATTAAAATTATTTGTAACATATTATATTTATAATGAATGTAATAGTTATTAGATGTTTTACATGATAATCTATGTTGATTACATGACAATCTACGTAAATTACATCATAATCTACATAGAATATAATACAATACTACTTGTAAAAATCACACATAATCTATGTAAAATGTTATGTTTCTTATATATTTAATATATTTTTATGTTTCTTATACATTTCTATATCTTTTTATGTAGATTAACATTACTATTCGATGTGTTTTTGGTACATTTTATCATGTAATAATCCACGTAGAATATATGATAATTGACATTCTACATGACATTCTACGTAGATTGCATGTCATTCTACGTAGATTGCATGTCATTTGACGTATATTGCATACCATTCTACGTAGATTGCATGTTATTCTACGTAGATTGCATGTTATTCTACGTAGATTGAATGTCATTCTACGTAGAATGCATGACATTCTACGTAGATTGTGCATATAATATGTTCGTCGATACTCTACATAGAATATGACAGATTCATTTTTCATGTTTTATAATGAAGATTATTTGTAAGATATTAGATTTATAATGATTGTAATAGTTATTGGATATTTTACATGATAATCAACGTAGATTACATGATAATCTACGTAGATTAAATGATAATCTAAATAGAATATAATACAAGACTACTTGTAAAAAATAACACATAATCTATGTAGAATGTTATGTTTCTTATATATTTCATATATTTTTATGTTTTTTATATATTTCTATATCTTTTTATGTAGATTAATATTACTATTCAATGTCTTTTTGGTATATTTTATATCAGTTGCATACCAAGTGTTTGATAAAATGTCTAAATGAAATCTTTTTTTTGTTTCAATGTGTTTTTGATATATTTTATCAGGTAATCTACGTAGAATATATGATATTTGACATTCTATACGACATTCTACGTAGATTGCACGTCATTCTACGTAGAATGCATGACTATCTACGTAGATTGTACATAGAATATGTTCGTTAACATATTCTGTATAGAAAAAAATATTCTATATAGACATATAATATTTCTATATAAAATACGTTATTTTTTTAGCAATTAAATAATTTTCTATATAGAAAAAATAAATTTTTTTTATAACAAACGTTTTTTTACTTTAAAAATCAATTATAATGAAAGAAAATTAAAATGAAATTGAAAAAAAGTAAGAGAGAGAAAGAGAAAAAACAGATTTTTTTCTTTCAAAAATACCATTTTCACATATTTTCAAGATTTTTCACCATCAAAGTTCAAAATAATTACAAAATTGTCATCCAATATATCAACCATTGATTATCATTAATCCAAAGGTCATAAAAGGTTCTTAGGTTCCCACATTTTTTATGGTTCTTAGAAGAACCCTCCCCTATATATATATATACACACACACACACACACACACACACAAGTTATTGAAGACAAAAATAAATAACGAACATTTCTAAAATATTAATTACAAAAATATATATAAAAAACAAATGAATAAATATTTTTCAAACATTTCAAATAACGAACCCCAACTGAACCAGGATCAAAGAGTGAGATTGAAAAGTTTATATAGTGATATATATCCAAGAAGAAAGCAAAAAAATGATTGTTAGTTGGTTTATATAATTGGTTTTTTTAGATTTTGCAATGTCAAAATTACAAACTATGTCTTATTAAATCTGATCGGAATCAGAATTAAATAATTAAATGTTCATAACCATATTTTGAAATTGTGACGTTGATTAGGTTTAATCACCAATTTAATTTGTTGGTTTTATGATCAAATCAAATAAGTTATAATGGTAATATCTCTAACACATCGATTAGGGTCTGCCAACGTGATAATAGTAATGTTCAATGTTAAACTTGATCATATTTAATACAAAATCTAAATATTAATTACTTATATTTTAATTATAGAGTAATATCATTAGAATCTTGAACGGTGTATTTCAATAATAGTATTTTTTTATACAATTAAACATAACTTAACATTTTCAAAAGACAACTTCTAACATATGTATGATTAAAATCATAATTTTAAGTGTGTAAGAAAATATTGTAATAATAATGTTAAAAAATGAATAAATAAAAACTTATTAATAAAAAGGAGTTAAATAAAAGATAACACAAAGATAATGGTATATTATGAAAAAATTAAATTAAAAAAAACACCAACCAATCATGGTTGGCCAAGTTGCAAGTTTTCATTGGTATTTTTGATACAATTAAACATAACATAATAGTTTTATAAGACAACTCCAAACGTATGTATTATTAAAATCACAATTTTAAGTGTGTAAAAAAATATTGTAATAATAAATGTTAAAAGAGGACTAAAGAAAAGTTTATTAAAATAAAAGAGTTAAATAAAAGATAACACAAAGATAAGAGTGTATTATGAAAAGATTAAATTATAAAAAAATCCACCAACCAATCATGATTGGCCAAGTGGTAATTTTCTATTGGTTTAGAAGATTTGATAATTGTATGTATGTATAATAGGTTTAAAGTAGTTTTTCATCATTTCAAAGCTTATTAGATTAAAACGTTTTTAAAATAATACGAAATTAAATATTGTTTTAATACCATAATTTTGGTCATTGTTATTTACAAATAGATAAATTATTATATATGTAATAAATGAAAGAGTGTTTAATGAATTATACACAATGCACCTTATATAAACCAAACACTCGAGGATCTCATTCATCCAAACCAATAGTTATAGCTTAAATTAATAAAGATGGCTCAAGTGAAGCTCTTCATTTTGGTTGTGCTCGTTGCGTTCTCGTTTTCAAGCACTAGCATAGTCTTCGCTAGCAATACACCAGGATTTTCAATACCCACATACTCAATACCTAATTGGCAATTCCCATATCCTAACTCCCCACCATTAACGCCACCATCGGGTTTCTCAATACCCACATACCCAAATCCTTTTTGGCCTTTTCCAACTCTAAGCCCACCATCACAATCTCCACCACCACCATCACCATCAGGTTTCTCAATACCCACATACCCAAATCCTTTTTGGCCTTTTCCAACTCTTAACCCACCACCGCAATCTCCTCCACCACCACAATCTCAGCAACCTTCGACTGCTTTAAGCCCCTCAAGCCCTCCTCAAGCGTCAATCACTAGCCCTTAGATTGAAATTCACTATAATGAAGTTTATTGCGGGTTTGGATATCCATCCATAAATGTTCGAATGTTTCTTTCATATTTTAATGATTTTGAAGTCAGATTATGTCATAGTAAAATAAAACAACATAATGTATCGTTTGATGGTGTTAAGAATAATATTGCCTTCAAGTTTCAATTACATTTATTTTATTATGTCTAATATAAAAGTTTTATATTTTAAATACAATTCTTCTATTTAGGAAAAGGAGACATTATAAAAACTACTTAATAAATACGTCTTTTTCTTAACATGGAGTACGAAAGGTAAGTCGTACATAAAACAGGTTATCAAATGAATTTTCAAAATATGAGAGATATATAAAATACTCTAGGCTCTAGTGTCATACTATATACATATTTGTACGCATATATCCATGTCTTATCGTCTAAAGTTTGTAAAGTTTTTGTTGATTGACCATTTTAGTGATTACCTCGATTGGTGATTTTTTAAAAAAAAGTTAACGGTGGTCGCAAATTGTTTTACCAGGGTATTTGTAGAATGTTACCAAAGTCGTTATATTTAGTAGAAATACAGATTAAGTTAAAGTGAATTTAAGAGTTAGATACTTGGCTTTCATAGGGTTTTAATATTTATTTATTAATGCTTTAATAAATGACAATTAATTTACTTTTAATTTCTTTACAAAGTACGATTTGGCATGCTACGTACCGGTCATAGTAAATATCAAATTAGTTAATCATCAAAAGTAAATTATTTAAATTGTCAAAAATTTATGACAACCAAAACAAACCAATAACCAAAATACGTTGCTATTTTATAATAATCTCCCTTTAAAATAATTTTAAACCACATTGAGATTCAATCATGGTAAAATTATATATTTAAATTTGATTAAATACCAAAAGAAATATTCAAAGTTTAATACTTGAGTTTTATTTGTTTATAATTACCAATTTGGGTCGGAAAACCTAAATATTTTATGAAAAATACTATAATTCACTTATATCTTATTTATGGTTATATATAAATTCAAAAAATAGTGAATTAGTTGTGAACTTTTTTACAGAAAATAGAAAAGACCGAGTTAGACTTTCTAGTTAGATTGTGACATTTCCAGCGCTTTGAGGAAGACTCTATCGTCTATATTTGGTAATGTGAAGTTGTTTAAGGAAACATAGGTAATTGTTATGCTTTAAAGATGTAATAAATAACGTGTTGAAAATTAGCAAATTTAGCATTATGTAGACATACCCGTTGTAGCGCTTTAGGGCAAGGCATATATTTATTTATGAATGTTGGACATAAATTATAATGACTAAATCACGAGTAATGTAAGTTATATAGTAATCCTAGAGGATTGTTTGATATTATGTTGGAGGATATTTCGCTAGACATGTGATAAACTAACATTATATTAAATTGAAGGGTTAATTCATTTATTTTTCTAATTTGGGTAATATATATTTTTTCAATTAGGAGATTATATTAAAAAGTTACATCGATTAAGGTAATAGTTTACTTACTCAATGAGTAACTCGTTACTCCATCAAATGTTTGACCTTTTACTGTTAAATTGGTTACTGACCCTTTAGGTGGAAGAATTGAAATGACATTTAAGAAAATAAATGATAAAAGAAAATAAATGTAGATCAACCACCACCCCTCTATCTATACACAGATCTTCTCTTTTCATTCTCTCTTTCAATCCGCCTCTGGCCCCTCCCTTCTTATTTTCGATTGACAGTGTCACCACCACAACTTCCTCCTTCATTGATATCCCACCACCACCCACTCAATTACCATCACTAATCTACTCTTGCCTATCTTATAAACGATTGGCTTTTCTTATTTTTCTTAGGGTTTTTTCGAATTTAAGGTGTGTGTATTGTTTATTTTGGATCTCACTTTAGATCCATGCATATGTGTAGTTTTTGGATTAGATTTGACTTATAGATGAGGAAAGGTTTAAGATCTAGCTTCGTCATGCTTCTCCCGATCTATGTTTTTTCATTTTAACTAGGGTTTTATCTAGATTTGCTTTTGGTTTTAGTTTTTCCGTTTGGTTTGTGTTTTTATCACAAAATATGTGTTTTATTTCCAAATGTCTTCGTTTCCTCATATTTGCCTTATTTAGATTTTGGGGTTTTGATTTCAAGAAATGATGAAGTGTTGTTTTCAATTGTTTTGAATTTATTTGAGTTTTATCTCGTGGACAGTGGATCTAGATGGTCGATGGTGGTTTGTGGCGGTGATAGGTTTTAACGGTGGGTGTTTCTACATGTATCCAATTTACATTCAAGAACAATGCAAGATCATTGAACCTAGTTGTTAATGATTTGATCATTCAAGATATTAAAGAAAAAATAAGTTAGATTATTTAGTTAGTATGAAATATAACCAGATCAGTTTTTAAAATTTTGAAATTTAAACTAATTAATTAGATTTTATGAAACTAAATTAATAAGCAAGTGCTTAGAATCAAATAATAATATTTGTTAACAACTTTAATACTACTACTAGATCGTCATTTTTTTGATAGTTTATTGTCACCTTAATGAAATTTGAAATCAAACATGACATGCTAGATGTCACGTTGAACGTCATGTCCACAAACTTTGCTGACTGGACAATGAAACCTCCATGGCATCAACCTTTACCTTTACCTTCTAAAACTAGTAATGTTGTCTTGATTTGGTGTAATTTGGTTAGTATATATAACGCCATAAATTATGACGTTATACTAAATTATAACCAAAACCCATAATAGGTAAAAGTAATATCCTTTTAAATCAAATTGACTAAAAATTAGTATTTGAACAATTCAAATTAGTATTTGATTTAAGTAAAAATAAAATTACAATATATAACATATAATTTGAATATAAGTAAAGCATACCTAAAACTCCTAGTTGAGTGTCAACATGAAGTTTCAAAAATGAAATCACCAAGTTTAAGCCTATAAAAAAATTCAATGTCTACTTACACCCTATTCATTTCTACTTAAAGTGAGTTAGTTTTGGCAGTTTATTTAGAATGGATGCAATAGTGAAATTAAAGTGATTTAGTTTTGGAATGTATAGGTTTGGTTGCCAAACCCAATAAATTTAAGTGATATCAAACCCATTGTGTGCTTTAGTGATTTATGACATTATTCCTTCTATCAATTAAGAAACGTTATTTTAAAGAGATATTTTATTTACATACTATACTTTTAATTAGGGTTAATGTTGAAAAAACTATACGAACTTTCATGAATTTATCGATTAAGTCACTGTACTTTTTTCTGAGTGCTTAAGTCCCTAAATAAATTTTGTCTTATTCGAAACTATATATTTGACTTGTTTAGCAGATCACTAACCGGTAAACGGTACAGTGACCTAAACAAGAAAAAAGAAAGTCCGGTGACTTAATCGTGAAAATTGGAAAAGAAATTCGATTTTTTAATAATAAACTATTCGAGTAACTAATTGTTTTACCTATTAAGCAGGTAGCATGTTAAAAATATATTGTTTTGAATAAGACAAACTTTGTTTAGGGACTTAAATACTCGGAAAAAAAATTAAATGACTTAATCGATAATTGCATGAAAGTCTGTGGGGTCTTTTCAATATTAACCCTTTTAATTATTTTAATAATAGAATAATTTTAAAGGTTATGATGTGACGTCGTAAAAGAGTATGTATTAAGTAAAAGAAGGATGTTAATAACAACCCATGTTTTAGAAGAAATTTAGTCTAGCGATACCAAGGTGTTGCTTCAACTAAAAGGATATACATTTAATTTTTTACTTGAGACATAAGTAGTAGTGTATGTATCCTTTAAAAAATCTAAATAAGAAGCATTCTTTCAAAAATTTGACGGTAAGTCTATTCGTTGTTAAGTTGTTATCTGGTAGCTTAATTTCTTACAGATTTTAAATCAAAACATGTAACTTGATTATGCAAATGCAATAATTATTAATGAAACAAAACTGAAGACATGACAATGGTTGTGTCTTTAAGCTTAGAATATATCCTTATGAAACAAAACTATTACGCTAGAAAATTATCAGATCGATCTTTTAAGATATATGTATATAAAACATCTATGTCGGTATTAACATCTCGAAGAACTATAGACGTTTAAACTAGGGATATTCATAAAAATCCGAATCTGAGCATCCGAAATAAAATTCCGAAAATCCGATCCGAAACTAACCGATCCGAAATTTCGGATTTGGATAGTAAATTCTAAAATTTTGTATATTCGGATATCCGAAATATCCGAAAATAAAAAAAATATATTTTTTTAAAAAAAAATTTATATATCTTTAGTATTGATTATTTACATAATATTAAGTGTTTATTATTATTCTAATGTATATTTTATAGTGTTATCTTGATATTATAGGTTTACTAACTAATATTTTATATATTTTAGTTTTTTACTCGTTTTTTAGTCATTTTGAGTAACATAATTCCGGATATATTTAGTTTGTGATATATTTATCTTTGATATTTATTTAGATGTTTGAATTTCTATTTTAGATATTTATATATTTGATTTAATTTTAAAAAAAAAAATAAAAAATACGAATTTTCGAATATCGGATAGCAAAAATCACTATCCGAAATTCGGATATCCGGTTTTGGACACCCTTAGTTAGGCCTTATTTGTTTACCTCTTAATGGAATCATTAAGAGGTCATTTTACATTTGAATGACTTCTTAATGGTTCCATTAATAAGTAAACAAACAACCTCTTAGTTAGTTTAAACTAAGTTGTTCATTGAAAACGGGAAAATGGTTTTTTTAGAACTTGAGGAATAGCAAAATTTAGAAGATTTGAATTTTTTTGGAAATATAATAATCATATATGGAACCATTTTAATTTAGTGATACATTAACAGAACAACCACGAATCTTGAACAACTATGCTCTTAAATATGGAAAAAATGCATCAAAAGTCAATTATCAATCAATAGTAAAATTGAAGATGTGTGTGACATGCACGACACAGATGGGAAAGTGAGGAGATGACTACAATATGCATTTGTTTCTTTACGGTTTTTTAACTTGTAACTTCCTTGTTCAAAAAGAGTTGCACTTTTTAGAATCCTTATAGCTTAATGTTAAGACCGTACAACACCAACTTATTTTTTTCAAATGTATAGATATGAAACTTGAACTTTTTTTATACCCATTTGGTACATGTACATTAAATTTCATTGCAATATGATATATTTCTACACAGAGTCTCCTTTTCCATACAAATAAAACCTAGTTTTCATTTTAATCGAACTCTATATAGAAATATGGGTTAGTATTGAAAAAACCCTATGAACTTTCATAAATTTATCAATTAAGTTACTATACTTTTTTTTCAAGTGGTTAAATCCCTAGACAATTTTTGTTTTATTCAAATATATATATTTGACCTGTTTAGTAGGTCACTAACGTAACCGGTAAACGGTACAGTGACCTAAACAAGAAAAAAGAAAGTTCAGTGACTTTATTGTGAAAATTGGAAAAGAAAGTTGGTTTTTTTAATAATAAACTATCCGATGAACTAAATGTTTTACATGTTAAGCAGGTAGCATGTTAAAAATATATAGTTTTGAATAAGACAAACTTTGTTTAGGGACTTAAATACCCGGAAAAAGAGTTCAGTGACTTAATCGATAATTGCATGAAAGTACGTGAGGTTTTTTCAATATTAACTCTAGAAATATATCATATTAGAAATGAAAATTAAAGTACATGTACCATATGAGTGAGAAAAATAGTTCATGTTTCATATAGATACATTTAGAAAAAAATATATTGATATTGTGTGAGTTTAACCCATCCTTATACTCTAAAGAAGGGCTATACAAGAAACTAAATAAGTAGTTACGCTAGGAAGAGTGTGATTGAACTTTGGACGATTCAATATTGTCGAATATGCATCGATTAACTTTTAAATCAAAATCAAATGTTATGATCGTGAATTTTGAAAAGACAAAGTATCAAAATAAATTAAAAAAACATTATAAAAAACTAATCAAAAACTAAAACCGAGGCAACTAAATATCATCTTATTCCTAAATCACACACACACTCACTCACTCACTCACTCACTCACTCTCTCTCTCTCTCTCTCTCTCTCTCTCTCTCTCTCTCTCTCTCCCTCTCTCTCTCCTCCCCTCCCTCCCTCCCTCTCTCTCTCACTCTATATATATATATATATATATATATATATATATATATATATATATATATATATATATATATATATATATATATATATATTTGGTTGAGATCCATGGAGTACCATACTGGTGAACCAGAGTAGCACATTAAATGAATTACGATAAAATGTTAAATTTCATGCCAAAGTGTAATATACATATGTTTAAAATTGCATTATGATTAACTAGTTCACATTATTTTCATATATATCACGTTAAATTGTTTAAACCGTTAATTTCATGCAAAACTGTAATATGAACATGTTCATGCATATTGCACCATTGAACATGTGCATATTGCTATTTTGCATTAAATATAATATTTTATCATAATGAACATGTAAATGATGTAAAGTACTAAACAAGTTGTTAGTATATTGTGTGTAAAGATGACATTACTACTGCATCATGGCTGATTTCATAAAACACTTGAGGGTCACACTGATGAGCACAACTGAGCAGATGCAATTAAACTATTGAATAAATAATATTGGATATTGTTTATGACACGAAATGATCATTGAGATTAAATTAATGTGTGATCAATTATATCTCAAAGTACGGGGACTAAAAGTACAATATAAGATATTGGAAGTGATTTAATTGTCATTGGATGATAATTAAATAAATAATTATCTAGTCTTTTATTTATTACTGGATATTAAATAAAAGATTGATTTATTTGAATTATAATTATCATATGTTATTTGATAATTGGATGGATAATTACAAACAAATAAATAGAGATGATTATAAATAATTATCTAGTCATTTATATATTATTAGATAATATATAAAAGATAAATTTTATTTAATAGATATATAATTATAGAGATAATTATATAAGGTTTATATAATAAAGATATATAATTACTAACATATATATTATTATATATTAAAGTTTTAATTAATATAATATATATATATATATATATATATATATATATATATATATATATATATATATATATATATATATATATATATATATATATATATATATATATATATATATATATATATATATATATATATACATTCACGGTCACAATTGTAGATATATAGATATACTTAATGTTGGGGGGAGTGATATTTCACGCCACACACACAAAGGTTGTGTGTGTGGAACCCTACGGCCGCAAGAAACAAAAACAACCAAAAGGGTTTGGTTTTCCCGTTCTTCGTGTGTTTGATTGCATACCTGGCGCCGCTCGATCGTGTCATCACCGGTGGATACCGAGAGCATCCCATTCATGTATTCTTGTCATAGAATACAAAGGTACGGATTTTTACTCCTTTATTATTTACTTATCTTATGTTTTACTTGATGATCCGTGTACGGAATTCGTAATTTTTAAAAGCTTCCGTTGTGCGTTAATAAGATTAATGTTTATGTTTTTATGAAAAACAATACGAATTCTCAACAGTGGTATCAGAGCTATCTCAAGTAACATAATGATAGTATTATTCAAGTATTTATGTCCAACGTTTTTTTTAAAGTTTCGATTTTTAATAATTAAAAGTGTTTAAACGATCGAAATCGATAATTAAAACGTTTAAGGTTTTGATTCGGCTTGGAGAAAATCGACCAAAGGTTTTGGAAACCCCATGGTGATTCTCGGCCAACCTTGGAGTTTCTTGGAACTCGGGATTTTGAAACCTTAGTTCGTTTTGTTTAGTTGATGTTTGATTGTTTAAAAGTGTTTAATTGATTAAAAGTCGGAAAATTAAACGTTTCGGTTCGCGAAATCAAACCTAGAGATTTCGGCCATGGGTTGAGACCCATGACCTCTCGGTTGTGATGTGGTAACCGAGGTGATGGATTATTTGTTTCCGCCATGTCGTTTAATTCACGGTTAAACTCGAACGATTAAATTAAATGCGTTAAAATCGAATTAATAAATCAAAATTGTTTGGTTATTAATATTTAAAATTTGTGACAAAATATATGTTTTGGTTTTACAAAATTAAAGTGGCAGACTTTATTAGTTTTATAAAATTCACAAATCGTTTTAAATATTATTTGATTCGATAGTCAAACGATTAATTGGAATATGGAAATCGAAATAATCAAAGTGTGTTGATTAAAGGCTTTGATTAATTTCAGCCGTCAAAGGGTTTAAAACCCTACTTGTTTTCGGTTTATATGGGTTATTGAACCCGAGTATGAGTCGGTTAACTAAGTTGGTTCGTTTCCGTTTTCCGGTAATTCATCGTTTAAATTAAATCGGTTTTAATTAAAAATTAAGTTTTAATGTTGAAATTAAAATTAATGGTAATTTTAATTTATAAACTAGATTTAATTTATGCATTTAATATTTAGTTCCATAAAATGCATTATTAAATTAAAGAGAGTTTAATTTAAGGATTCTATTTTCAAATTGATGAAATCGTGACTTTGAGTTTCATGCTCGGTCATGGTTTAATGTTTTGAGATTTGATCTCGACATTAATGTTTTTGGTAGAAATCGTTTAAAACCATAAAGAAAAGTTTTTTGTGTTATTTAAAGATGGTCAATTTTCTTTAAATATTTTAAAAGACATATTTTATTGGTAAAATTGTTTATCTAGAAAATTGACATTTTAAATAAAGTTTAGTTATTTATTTTGAAAAGTGTTTCAATTAAATAATAGTTAATTGATAATAATTATAAAGGAAGTTTAAATTATTTATCAATATTATTTGAAAATAAAACTATATTTATTACATGTTGTTTAATAAAAAGTTTCTTAAAATAGTAAGTTTAAGTTTCAAAGGTGTTTGAATTGTTAATTGAATATTTTAAGAAAAGTATAGTTATGAATCCAAATATAATGCAAAGATGGAATTAAATTTGAAATTTTTCGGAAAAAAGTTTCTAATTATGGAAAGTGTTCCTGAATTTCGAGTTTACGAACCGTGTTTAATTTGAGAACGATATTGGACATATTTACTTCAATTAATGGTGGATTAATTGGTTTTGGAATTATTTTCATGTCAAGATGAAAATGAATTCTGGATTATTTACAAGCTTTACTGCTTTATTTATGTTTGTGGCATAGCCGAGCCTTGAGACCCCTTGTTTGTGATGGTTGTTTATTTAATCGTGATGTTTGCTATTTTTATTATTGGCTATTTTTGGGAAGGCCTGCGTGCCAATGGAATCCCGGTTTTATGTGTAATCTGTAATACGTTAGAAAATAGGCAAATGTATTTAGATTAAAATTATGTAAAATAAATCTTGGCGAAGATGTCCATCAAGAAGGAGGTCATCCATCAAGGACGCTCGGAGACATCATCGAATGCTGAGGCTAGTGGGAGCTGAAAGAGTTCATCCTTCTTGCCTTGTGTGTTGTTTTTGTCCTAGGTTTTGACCTGATTGGTTTGTCCGTATGGCTCTCGGAAACCAATTTAGTTTCGGCAAGGCTATGTCACCGTGTGGTTGTTTGTTTTATTTCTTGATGTTTTATTTATATCTGCGTGGTTGTGATGACAAAGTAGATAAATAAAAGAAAACAAAACTACAATCATTTTTGATGAAAAATTAAAGTATTTAAAAGGAAGTTTAAATTGGAAACTTTAATTATTTTGTCAAGTGTTAGATATGACATTTTTATGAAATTAGTTTTTCAAATAAAGGAGATTTATTTTAAAATGTCATATGATCAAAGAGTTGAAATTATTAAAACTGGTACATTAACTGGATTGTTTACCAGAATAGGTGGTGTGTAGGACAGTCTTGCTCGGGCTGTGGAATTTCCGAAAGGTTTAGAACCGAAAGGATCCTGCCCGCAGACTAACCTGACTGGTCACTAGTTCTTGGTAAGAGACTGGTTATAAATAACCCAAACTAAAAATCTGACACAGCACACCGTCCATATAGTGGCACTCACGGTGACCGGTCGTCGTAAGTAGGTTCAGCCTTCGATGGGTGCTTACGCCGCAAACTCGGAGAGCTGTGAGGTAAGCACTGCGGATCCTAAGTGAGACTTGGGCCAGTGACTTGCAGTTGTTATATGGTGTGTGTCAGTGGTGGTTCCTCAGTAAGACTGTTGCCCAAGGTGTGGATGAGATTAAACATGATCAATTTAAGAAATTGAAAATCTCATAAGATCTAAGAGTTGCAAAGGGGTTGTAATTGGTAATAAGTTGTCTGCCTGAGTAGCTTATTCATGTAGGTTCAGCCTTCGTTGGGTGCATGAATAAGTAAAATGGTTCTTAGGATTAATAAATCATTTTCTAAATTTTGGGTTATTGATTTATTAATGGTTAATCAAATACTGATTTTTGAAAAATTGTTTAAGATGGTTGAAAAAGACAGAGGTAGAAGCGGTTTAATAATAACAATGACAATAACAGTAATAACAACAATGATAACGTCAATATCCTTTTCCCACTTGAAAATCCTCCCCAAAAGCACATGTTGCTACTTTGAGGTCCATTCGGGATATGGAGAACTCAAAAGAGGCAACTTCCTGAACTGGGAGTAAAATCTGACAAATATTCTGAGTACAGGGTGAAAGTCGTATATTCTGGAAAGGGCACCAGAACCTGCTTCTGCAGAGACTGCTACAGTTGAGGAGAGAAATCTCCACAAGAAGCACTCTGAGGATTCGGTAAATGTTGCCTGTCTAATGCTAGCGACCATGACATCTGAGCTGCGGACTAGCCTTATGGACGTCTCAGCTTGACAGATGTATCGCCAGCTAAAGGATATGTTCCAGACTCAGGCTCGGAATGAGAAAGATATACGACTAGGGCTCTGAGCTCCTACAGAATGGCAGAAGGAACAACTGTTAAACCCCATGCGCTGAAGATGAAAGGTTATCTGGATCATCTTAGCAGACTTGGGTAACCCGTGACACAGGACATGACCACGAATCTAATTCTCAATTCCTTATTGAAGGAATTTTAGCAATTTGTAATTTGTTACAATATGCACGAAGAAGATGATCAGTGGGCTGCATCGGATGCTATAGACTGCTGAGGGAGTGATTGTGGAGAGAATATAGGGAAAGAGACGGAAAGGAAAGTAAGTTTCCAAGCCGGAGGTTAAAGCTAACAAGTAGCTAAAACCTAGAACCAGAGAAGTCAAATCCAAGGATGACAAATTCTTTGAGTGCTAGGTTACTGGGCACTGGGAAAGGATTGTCCAAAGTACTTGGAAACGGTCAAGGTTGACCGCATTGAGACTTCGTGTATCTGAATCAGTCACTTCTATTGTTCTTGGATATGTGATACCCAATTGAACAAAGTTTTATGCATAATGTCTGCAATGACTAAAATGAAGTGAAAGAGATGACAAATTCAGTGGGAGCATGGAGACATCTTAGAGAATACTCTGCTGAACACTATTTTTCATGTCATCAATAGTTTATCATGGTGTAGTTAAACAATTTTGTAGTTGAATTTCTTGCAAGTATTTTTGGGATAAATAAATAATTTTTGGAGTTAAAAATCTGTTGCTTGAAATTCCTATTGTTTAAGATTACTAAACCATGATTATAGACTATTGATTCAAGTGGAACTTGAATAGTAACTTGTCAATGGAGATTGGACAAGCTAGTAGTCATATTCAGATAAAAAGGGTTACCATGTTGTTGTGTAAATTGTTCAAGTGTTCAAATGCAGTTTTATTGAACTTGTTAATTCTTGAAAGTTAGTTCAAGAGATTATATGAGTTCGGTAGTCATCTATGATTATATAGAAACTAATAAAATGCAGAGTTAAAAAAGGAGTTACATGGAGGTTAATTCACTTCACTTGTCAGAAATAATTAGACTTGAGAAGTCAGAATTGTTTAGACAAAAAGTAATCGCATTTTATAAAATTAAATGTGAAATGTATACAACTTGTGTGATGATTAATCAAGTAATAGCCTTTGACTTGTTTAAATGGATCTGAATAATATTACAAGAAGTTGTAATAAAGAACTAGTGTAATTTTTCAAAGATAAACGGTAATGGAAGTTAAGTCAGTTAACTAGAGAACACTCCCACTAAGATCATGTCTGAAATTAATTTTTCGATAGATCGTGTTACCGTTACATTTGATAAAGGAACAGTAACATTAAATTGATGGAAATCATGTTGTGTTTATTGAGATAAAGGAGATCAACATGATATCTTTAATGTCGTTCAATTTTGCATGTTTTAGAAATCCAAGAATAAAATTGAAGTTATTCTAAAATTATTCCATAGCTGCTTGTTGTCGTGGGAACCACAACGAGAATTAAAAGGCTACTGTGGTTTTTGGTTGATATTCATGGGTGATGAATATAGCAAAGGTTGGACCAAATTCACAGGTATTTGTTGCGAACAAATATTGGATTGACCCACCGATTGAGACCACTTTGTGGATCATAGTCATGAGTCGTCTCAAAAAAGGTAATCCTTAGTACCTGAGATGTCTACGTACTTTAGTGCGGGTGCTACTGTACATTTGACCTAACCTAACGTCATCCGTAACTGGGTGATCATAACGGTTCGAGGCTGGTTGCAGTGGGAGTTGTGTTGGAGGCCTAGATAGTCAATATGGGATTTGCACCTTCTTTTAACTAAGAAGAGATATTTCTGGGCCCCTCGGCGATCGATGCTGACAGAAATGCATGGCCATGCTCGGACAGAACTGATGTGTTCTAATCTGTCTGTTTCAGTTCAGTATGAGATCAGGGAGTCGAGAAACATAATCGTGTTTGCTACGGTTGATCTAATCCATGCCTAGCTTTCACATTGAAATATCGCGATGTATGGGATATAACCTAAGTTTCTTTTTGGAAGGCTGTTTCAACAAGAATGCCCGAATGGGAGTCAGAGTTTTTATGACCTTGGTTGCCTAAAGTGTCTAGCCATGACCTCCTTTAGGCGCATGCTGCAGGACAGTATGTCGTCTTACACAAGTGGGAGTATGTTAGTATATTGTGTGTAAAGATGACATTACTACTGCATCATGACTGATTTCATAAAACACTTGAGGGTCACACTAATGAGCACAACTGAGCAGATGCAATTAAACTATTGAATAAATAATATTGGATATTGTTTATGACACGAAATGATCATTGAGATTAAATTAATGTGTGATCAATTATATCTCAAAGTACGGGGACTAAAAGTACAATATACGATATTGGAAGTGATTTAGTTGTCATTGGATGATAATTAAATACATAATTATCTAGTCTTTTATTTATTATTGGATATTAAATAAAAGATTGATTTATTTGAATTATAATTATCATCTGTTATTTGATAATTGGATGGATAATTACAAACAAATAAATAGAGATGATTATAAATAATTATCTAGTCATTTATATATTATTAGATAATATATAAAAGATAAATATTATTTAATAGATATATAATTATAGAGATAATTATATAAGGTTTAAATAATAAAGATAATTACTAACATATATATTATTATATATTAAAGTTTTAATTAATATATAACATATATATATACATTCACGGTCACAATTGTAGATATATAGATATACTTAATGTTGGGGGAGTGATTTTTCACGCCACACACACAAAGGTTGTGTGTGTGGAACCCTACGGCCGCAAGAAACAAAAACAACCAAAAGAGTTTGGTTTTCCCGTTCTTCGTGTGTTTGATTGCATACCTGGCGCCGCTCGATCGTGTCATCACCGGTGGATACCGAGAGCATCCCATTCATGTATTCTTGTCATAGAATACAAAGGTACGGATTTTTACTGTTTTATTATTTACTTATCTTATGTTTTACTTGATGATCCGTGTACGGAATTCATAATTTTTAAAAGCTTCCGTTGTGCGTTAATAAGATTAATGTTTATGTTTTTATGAAAAACAATACGAATTCTCAACACAAGTCAATAATATTGTACATGAACATGTATGTATTGCAAATTTGCATGAAATTTAGCATTATCGTATTGAACATGTTCGTTTAATATAGTACACTGGTACCCTAGCATAATATGGTACCTTATTGATCTTGAATACATACATATACATACATACATACATACATACATACATACATACATACATACATACATACATACATACATATATATATATATATATATATATATATATATATATATATATATTAAAAGTACTTTTTTTCATCATTTTAAACCTTATTAGTCTAAAACGTTTCTAAAATAATATGAAACTAAATATTGTTTTAATACCATAATTTTGGTCATCGGCATATACAAATAGATAAATTATTATATATGTAATAAATGAAAGAGTGTTTAATGAATTATACACAATGCACCTTATATAAAGCAAACACTCATTGATCTCTTTCATCCAAACCAATAGTTACAGCTTTAATAAAGATGGCTCAAGTGAAGCTCTTCATTTTGGTTGTACTCGTTGCGTTCTCGTTTTCAAGCATTAGTATAGTCTTCGCTGGCAATACACCTGTATTTTCAATACCCACATATACACTACCTAATTGGCAATTCCCATACCCTAACTCTCCACCATTAACGCCACCACCAGGTTTCTCAATACCCACATACCCAAATCCTTTTTTGCCTTTCCCAACTCTAAGCCCACCATCACAATCTCCACCACCACCATTAGGTTTCTCAATACCCACATACCCAAATCCTTTTTGGCCTTTCCCAACTCTTAACCCACCACCGCAATCTCCTCCACCACCACAATCTCAACAACCTCCGACTGCTTTAAGCCCCTCAAGCCCTTCTCAAGCGTCAATCACTAGCCCTTAGATTGAAATTCACTCTAATGAAGTTTCTTGCGGGTTTGGATATCCATCCATAAATTTTCAAATGTTTCTTTCATATTTCTAATGACTATGAAGTCAGATTATGTCATGTAAAATAGCGCACCATAATGTATTGATTGATGGTGTTAAAATAATATTGCCTTCAAGTTTCAATTACATTTCTTTTATTATGTCTAATATAAAAGTTTCATGTTAATCAAAGGGAGATGATTACATACTATGTTTTTATATACACAACAATCTTATTATAAAATGTACGTTCATCATACCCCTAAAAGTAACTTTTAAGTACTTCCATGATAAAAAGATAGTAAGAACAATATAGTTATTTTAAGTGTATGACAAAGAATGTGTGATCAGTAAAAAGTAATTACGGAGGTGTGCGTATAGCACGAGTGCCCAACCCAAACATCATATTTGGTGTTTTGGTGTGAAAATCTATCTTTAAAGATAGGGACAAAACTTTGAACCTTTTAATCTCCAATAAATCGTCAAATAGAGTTTTTATTAATATTAAATGATACGAAAGTTTTGAGGATAATTAAAGCTAAAACTTGAACGAATATGAATATAGATACAAAAATAAACTCATCAAACTCATATCAACCTCTTTATTAGCCTGAACATCACAGCTTCTATCTAATATATTATCAAGTAATACTTTTAAGGTCAATCTTTTAATTTTCATTAAAAAAAATAATAATAATCATATCTTGAATTTAATAACAAACAAAACAAGAAATATCTCCAAGTAAATTAGGACAAAAATAAATAAAAGATACAAGAAGTTTTCTTAAAACATTGTACATAACTACATACCAATTTCATTCAAAATATAAATAAGTTCAATTAAGTAATTAATGGAAACATCGAATGATAATTTAAAATTAAAACCACTCATAAAATTAAAACACAAAAAGAACTTGATTTTTGTTTGAAACTACAGATTTTTAAAGGGTCAAAAAATTATAAAATGGATTCCTTAATCCCTTCTTTTATTATATTTAATTAATTGTATTTAGGAAAAAATAAAAAATAAAAAAAAAAGAGGGCCACAGCCCACAGGCCCACAAGTCCAAAACAACCCTCCCCCATCACTTCCAAGTTCGGTCCGTGTCTAAACGAAATCAAATTGGGTTTTTTTTAATGTGTAACAATATTACTGATAATTTTGGGATAATTGCGCAAAACACTTCCAACTTGTCAGTTTTTTGTGATTAAAACCCCCAAACATTTTTCGTTGCATAGAATACCTCGAACTAACTAAAAATCAATAAATCAAGGTTTTATCAATAGGTAACCGGTTGAAACTGATTATTAATTCATCGTGGACCGGTAAATAACATACGTGAAATAAATTTTAATTGTCAAAACTGGTTGTCAAGTATTACACATCATTTAAACCGCGGTTGATAATGTAATTTTTAAACGAAATTACATCATCAACGGGGGTTTAAATGATGTGTAATACTTGGCATAAGGGTGTGCAAAAAGACCAAAAACCAAACCAAAACCAAAAAAACCAAAAAACCAAACCGTTTGGACTTTGAATTTTCAAAAACTAAAAATTTCGGTTTGGATGACAAAAAAAACCGAAAAAACCGAACCGAGGTTTTATAATTTAAAATTTGTAAATACTCTTCCTTTGTTACACTTCTTCATTTAAGTTTTTGTTGAAAGTTTTAACTTTCCAATGTCTATTTTTCATATGAGACTAAAACTTACTTTGAATATTATGATTATTATTATTGTTAGTATTATCATTGTGTTTGTATGTTGTCATGATTTTGAATGATATAATGATTTAATATATAAATCTTGTTTGTGAAATAATACATAAAGTATTATATATTTTAATTTTATGCGTCCATATATGTTTATTCCAAGTATTATATATTTAAATTTTATGCATCCATATATGTTTATTCCTATATGTGTGTGTGTGCGTGTGTGTGTGGGTGTGTGTAGTTTTTGGTTTTGGAAAGATAGACTTGCCATTGAAAACAATGAACAAAGAAAAACCGAAAAAACCGAAACCAAACCGTCTAAAATCTACCGAACGGTTTTTAAATATATAAAAACCGAAGTTTCGGTTTGGTTTTTGGTTTTTGCCAAAAACCGAATCCATGCTCACCCCTACTTGGCAACCAGTTTTAACAATTAAAAATTATTCCCCGTAGGTTATTTACCGGTCCACGTAGGATTAATAACTGGTTTCAACTAGTTACCCATTGATAAAATCTTGATTAACTGATTTTTAGTTAGTTCAGGGTATTCTATGCAACAAAAATGGTTTGAGGTTTTAATCACAAAAAACTGACAAGTTGATGGTTTTTTTTGTGCAATTACTCCGATAAATTTTGCATTGGATTTGATTTTAATAATGCATTGTTTTTCTAAGCATTACGTTCGGATTAAAGTGATATAATACATCGGAATCTATAGTAATTATTTAAACAATCTAAATTATAGTGTTTAAGGTCATGTGGTACAACTTAGATGACACAACAAAATGAACGGGTTACTGAGTGGATCAGATGAGTCGCAACTAGCAATGAGGTAGGTTTTGGAACCGGTCCGAATCCAAATAAAAGAACAAAAACAAAAACCGAATATGCTCAAAAGGACAAAATTAAGAACCGAGAACTGATTTGAAAATAAATTGGTTTCGTCTGGTTCCAGTTTTTGTCAACTTTTACAAGGAATATTGAAAACCGAACCGGACAAAATATGACGGAACCGAAAACAGAACTATAGTAATTATGAAAAATTGAGAATTGACTCGTTAATAAACGGTCCGGTTTTGATCGGTTCTAGTAAAACAGGTTTTTTTTTGTTCTCCTAGTCACAACTAATATTAGTCTATTGTCAATATTGCCTAGTTTAGCAAACTTGGAAGTCATGTATTTGATCGATTCTGCCACTGATATAAGATTGTTGTTGTTTACGATCGTTACAACCGGGAGGAAGAATTCATGCAGAATTCAATGAAATAGAATCACTTGGAAAATCGAATGATCGTGAATGAGAATCACTTTTCGTAAACAATAATTTGACCCACACGGGGTTACATGATCGGGATAATCCAACGAATGTTGATCAAGAATATGAATTTTGAAGAAGTTTGTATGTGTTCTTTTCGAGAGAGATGAACATTAAAACAAACTCTGCATAATTTCTATGTATGTTTCCTTTTTTATCTATATAAAACATGACATGTAAAATAACCATCAATTCATGGTTTTTCCCATGAAGTAACTGTCAAAACTATTAAAAAAAAAGGTCATGGAAAAAATAAAAATGGTCATAGAAAATAACCATTTGACGCGTTCAAACGGACAGATTGTTCCATATAGCCATGCATATAAAAGATGACCACGAAAAATATAAAGCATGACCATAGAACCTCGAAACATAAAATTCATGTTTATAAGCACCAACAACGGTCAATCCTCGCAAAGGCCCTTGACACCGCTATAATTTAAGGGACGAGATTACAGTGTAAGTTATACAAGTGTGCATCTCGCACAGTCGCACCTACAAACTTGTTTTAATACAAATCGAAATCCTTTAATTATACTAAAATCACTAAAATATCGTTGTGGTTCTCTCTGAGGAATAAAATGATGATGATTATGACAAACCGATAAGCACATTAAAAAAAAAAAAAGGATTTACAACTCTTCATATTATGTCACTCCTCAATGATTGTTAATGTTAAACCTCATGTCCTAACGAACAAAAATCTCAACAGAAGAAAAAAAAAATGATTCATGGGTAGATTCTTAAAAAGGTTAAAGAGCAAGAACAAAAAAACCATTAAAGGAGAAGAAGTTACACAAAATTAAACACACTAATATGGAAAACCATAAAGCAACCCATGAGTTAGTTAGAGGGTGTTTGGATTTGCGTTTGAAAAAGTGTTATAGCATTTTGGAAACTAATAATCAGATAATAGTTGTAACAAAAAGCGCTGCAGGATATGTAGTGTTTGGTTGAGCTTCTGCTGTTTGCTATCATAATTATCAAATAATCAATTTATAAAGTATTTGGATTTGCGTTTTTACTTGTAAAATGACCAAATAATCACTTATAAGCTACATTTTTTAACTTATGAAAAAGTGTGGTAAGATTAACGCTAAACGCAAATATATCACTTATTAACGTATGCAATCCAAACACTTTAAACTAATTATTTGCGTTATTATAACGTAATAAGCTGATAATCTGGTTTATAACGCAAAACCAAACACACCCTCTTAGTGACTCCAAATTTTGTTGATAGATTGATACACTTTAATTTATTAAGGAAAATTGCTAAATCATTTGTTATTATTTTTACTTTTTTTTTCTAAGAAAGAATTTACAACTTTATAATTTTACTTTATAACGCAATAAGATTAATTACTTTATGACGCAAACAATTTTTGTTTATCTTATATATACTATATTATAAAACACACACATATATATATATATATATATATATATATATATATATATATATATATATATATATATATATATATATATATATATATATATATATATATGGTCAGGTTCTATAGGGCACCTGTATGCATTGTACACTTTGGGAACCTGTATGCACCGTTGGATCTTGAATTTTAGTGGTTCAGATTGTAGTGACAAAAGGGTAATTAACTTGAAAATGGGTGCACGGGCGCATAACTTCTCACGCGCGGAATGGCAAAATCGGAAGATGCTTGAATTCAGAAAATATTCAATCCGAATCTAAACAAACAGGATGCATCTTCATCCAATTTATTGGATTCGTCTTCAAACACGATGCATCTTCATCCAATTCAATTTATAAACATGATCCATTTCGATCATATCCATCCTCGTCTTTGTTCCATCATTATGCATCACCAAAATCGTGATGCATTTCGGCCATATACATCCTCGTCTTTGTTCCATCATTATGCATCACCAAAATCGTGATACATTTTGACATTTAAACGTGTTAATTTCGTGATACATCTCTGAAATTTAAACGTGTTCATCAACGTCTTCAATGTGTTCATCATTGTCGTGATGCATTGCTGTTGTGCATCATGTTTGAAACAACCAATACCATTTGCTATGAAAGAGAAAGGGAAATAGAGAGAAAAGATGATGGATTTATGGGAATGTGGTTGATCATTTTATTTAGTTTCCTAAATAAATGATAAATATTAAATTAAATCTTATACTTTAACAATATATTATTAAGCATTCCCAAAATGCCCTTAATGCACACTTTGTAGACAAGCAATGCATTTTTGGTTCCCATTTGGTTCCCGATGCATATGGTGCCCCATAGAACCTCAATCTATATATATATATGTGTGTGTGTGTGTGTGTGTGTGTGTGTGTGTGTGTGTGTGTGTGTGTGTGTGTGTGTGTGTGTGTGTGTGTGTGTGGTGAGGATAAAATGAATACCGTGCTTAAAATGAGGACGATAAGAACCAATAGAATTACTTCATTTTGTGAATCAACCAATACGAAGCAATTTGACATAATTGTAATTAAGTTGAATATTATATGAGGTGGAATCTAATAAAAGGGCATTTTGGTCATTGTGCATCATATATTTCAAAAATTTTATTAGATTTTAATTGTGAATCAGGCAACACCGATTTCGTTGGCATCATCGTGATTCACAACACATACAATGATTCTAAATGTCATCGTGATCCATGACACCACTGATTTCGATGACACAACTTATGGTTCACAACATTGATTTTGATGATGATGGCCCACCGTGATTCATAAGACCTACAATGATTCACGAAGCCACCGTGATTCATGAAGGCGGACGGTTTGGACTTTGACTTGTTCACGACGGTTCACAGTTCAAGCAAGTGAGGAGGAGGCAAGGAGCGGTTCACTGTTCAAGCAAGCGATTCACAGCGGTGACGGTACACGGTTTACGAAGGCAGAGGGTTCACTGCGAACAGCGGTTCACAGTTCAAGAAAAATAGGAGGAGGAGGAGGCAAACGTCGGTCCACGTTCAAGTAAGCGATTCACGGCGGCGACGGTACACAGTTCACGTCATTGACAGTGATATTACAGCGGCGGTGACCATGAAAGAGTGGAAGGGGTGGAAGACCGCTGGACAAAATGGTGGTGTGTGTGGCACCATGGGAGATAGATAGAAAGATTTTGTTTTGGAATATGAATAATTATGGTGGAGAGAGAGAAAGAGAGATTTAAGGGTGTAATTATGGAAATTGAAGAGAGTAAATTTTTCTATTTTATCATTTAATTTAAATTTATAAATGTCCAAAATACCCTTGATTATAGGTCTCAATATTATTGGTTCTTACCGTCTTCATTTTAAGGACAGTTCTCATTTGATCCACTCCCTATATATATATATATATATATATATATATATATATATATATATATATATATATATATATATATATATATATATATATATATATATATATATATATATATATATATATATATATATATGGTTCGTGTACTCTGAGTACCTAAAAAAATGCAGAGTACCGTGAGTACCTGTGAACACACGGGTTTTAGATGTGAACATGTTCCGAAAAAAAAAGTTTTTTTTTAATTTTTTTCATACTCATCTAGATATAAATAATATATTCACACTTTTTAGCCTCTTAAAAGTCATGTGTGCGTGAAAAAATTCATGTGAACATATTTAGTGTGAACATACGTTCACAACAGTGCAGTTTATGTGAACATGCACGTTTAACATAGTTATAGTGTGTGTTTATGTGTGATTTTTTACAAGTAGTCTTGTATTATTAATTTAAACATGATTATGAAAAAAAATTTCAAAAAAAATGGTTTCGTGGTACTTCCGGTACTCCGCAAAATTAATGGTACTCATTAGAATCCATATATATATACACACACACACACACACACACACACACACACACACACACACATTTAGGTTCAAGTGAGTACCACTAATTATGCAGCGCACCAGAAGGTACCTCCCTTAAAATTAATTTTTTTGAAATTTTTTTCATAAACATGTTTAAATTAACATTATGAAGATCATAAGTAAATTTCACGCAAATCCGAACACTTTAAGTGCATGAAAACACGCATCACATAAATGTGCATTCACATATATTCAAAATTATCTAAGTGTGTGTTCACATCATTTTTTAGGAGTTAGGAGATGTGAATGCATGTGAAATTTACATATTATCTTCATAATGTTTATTAAAACATGTTTATAAAAAAAAAATTAAAAAGTTATTTTAGAGGTTGTACCTTCTGGTACACTGCATAATGGGTGGTACTCACTCGAACCATATTATATATATATATATATATATATATATATATATATATATATATATATATATATATATATATATATATATATATATATATATATGATCAAATGAGGACCGTGCTTAAAATAAAGCCTGTAAGAACTAATAAAAGATCGCCACATAAGCAATAATCATCTCTCACCTTAAAGGGCATTATGGACATTTACTTATATGAAACACCCATATCAACGTAATATAATCACTAATGGGGTTACAATAGATTAATCACAATAACATGGTTTTTAAAGAAAATCGGGCATGACCCGTTCGCACGAAGTCAATATCCCTGTTTAATTATAAACCATAATTTGTAATGTAAAGTAAAATTTACACGATACTTGTAAATAGTTACAACAACTATCATCCATCGAAAACGTTAAGTGTCTATATGTACACATCTATGTGTGTTGGTAGACAGACTACCCGAAAGTATCACAATATTAAATTAACTTTTACCGAATGTCAAGACTTCAATTGCGGTCCGTTTAAACTCTAGGACCAGAGTCAGCAATCACATTGCCTTTACTAATCCACCTGATGTATATAAAAGTGAGGGGTTAGCAAATAAAATTTGCTAAGTGAGTTACTAGATCGATGTGGAGTGCAAAACATACAACATGTATAAATGTTAAAATGATTATAAAATGACAAGTGTGATATCTTTTAATAAAAATGGTGTGGGCATAGCCCATTAATTTGCATAGGTTGCGGTGCATGACCCGCTAACCCGCCGTTGCCAACAGCTGTGAATCATGTCCAGCTGCGCAACTCCAACCGGCTTCATGACCGGCCACCTACCCACGAGCTCATGTGGTGTAGGAATTTATACGCACAAACACAAAGTAAGGCGTTTAATAATAATAATGATAATCTAGATATCCAGTGAGGCCAATAATAAATGAGCATAGCTCACAATGGGGTAATCAAGTGTAATCATGTGAAGCATGAAATGAACGATCTTCAAGCATAGCATGAAAGTTAATATATGTAATGAAAAGTATCAAATGATGTATGCTGGCCATAGGCCATGATCAAGTAATGAACCGCCAATAGGGCAATATAATAAAATCAGTGCAATGCATCATATAAGAGGATGATGCCAAATAGATATGCACAATGTCATTAATAAAATAAACATGTAACTATGTATGTAACACACACATCAATGCTAGAACTCACAGTACAATAGGTTATAATAGCCTTTAATGCTCAGTACGGCCAGTAAGCCACTTAACGCCCCGAACTGACAACCAACGCTTCTTTCAGCTCCAAACCTATCAAATAATGATGTTCAAGGTATTCATTAGCTTATAATAGTATATCATAAGGTTTGGAAGTCATTTGAAATGTTTAAGCGTTTTCGGTTTTAAGTTCCGAATTCACCGGCACCGTTGCGCCTTTTATTGTGTTTTATAAACTTTTGGGCGTTACTCGATGATAAATTATGTTTTATATAATTATAGAATGATCCCATGATGTTATAGTATCATTACGTGACTCAAAACAAGTGTTTTGGGTGAACAAGGCTCGACTCGCACTAGTTTCGTATTTTGGTCATAACTTTTTCATACGAACTCGGATTTAGGTGATTCAAGAGCCCAGACGAAGAAGAGACATAAGGCTAAAACTTTTATCTTTTGAAAAATGGCATATCTAAGAGTGACTCGACGAGTCAAAATATGCTGGAACAAATTTTGTTACTCTGCTCGTGGGTTTCTCGTTCTAAACTCAATTTTTGATATACCAAACACCTCCAAACTTGGTTTTATGTATTGTTTGACTACTATGAACATATATAAACATTATTTACATTTGAATATCATTGAATCACTCAATTATATATATATATATATATATATATATATATATATATATATATATATATATATATATATATATATATATATATATATATATATATATATATATATATAAATTCCTTGAATTGACACACTTGAATTCCAAATCAAGCTTTTATGGCTTTGATCATATCCTGAGCTTACAACTCCAGGAGCCATACTATTAATTACATATTCATCATCCAACTTCTTTAACCCATCAAAAGTAACTCACCATTATCTTGTTGTGGGTGATGTTTGGTTAAGGAAGGAGGAAAAGATGAACATGTTATTAGAAGGAGAAGAATTATACCTTGAATTAATGAAGTGGGTTGCACACAAGCTTCTAATTTCAGATCCATGTCAATAGCCCTAGCTCTTGATTTCTCTCTTCAAGGTATGTATGAGCAGAGGAATTTTGAAAGGAAAAGTGAAGATGAAATAAGGGTCACGCTTTGGGGAAGGGTTTTAATCCCAATTGGTTCCACAATTTCATGTAACACCCTTTGTGTTTCACTTGCTTGTGTCACCTCTAGCCACCACACATTTTTCTCACAATTTTAGCCACTAATAATTTGACTAAGCTTTAAATACTTGTACACATGGCTTTAAGGCTTGTACCCTTTCATATAGATTTTAATTTACAAGTGTTTAAAGCATAGGGTATAAAAGAGTATAGCTTGTAGTTAGTTTCCACAATCATCAAAATTTAAAATATTCAATTTGTAACTCCTTAGGAATTTTAATAGATTTAGTTGGTACCTTTATTATGAGGATATTATAGCAATGTATGGGTTAACCGGACTCAATAAATACATAAGTCCAGTTTACCTTTTTATAAGTTTATAATTTAACATTAACATATATTTCTTAAAAGATAAAAATTTCAATCTTCACATATTGATTAACATACATAAATTAGTCAATTCATTAGTTAAGTGTATAATTTGTAGTTTAATTATGATATCAAATTTGAGGATGTTATATATATATATATATATATATATATATATATATATATATATATATATATATATATATATATATATATATATAACAACCTAACTTTTGATCTAGTCTTAAATTCAGTATTTGAACCGATAATGTAATATCTCCTGTGAAAACCACCCCTTACGGGGCAGTTCTCACGAGTCTAGGTTCCACATCATGCAATACATTATCAATTAAACTAAGATAGAGTAATTAATTGCGGAATATTAAATTACAGTACAAGCATATTAGGATTTAAGTTTAAATACAGATTACCGATTTTAAATTAAACTTATAAAGGGCACAAGTATAATCTAATTCGTATCATCATATAGTCAAAATAAATCTACCCAGACCATCATTTTATCATCATCCAATTAGTACCAAAGAGTTTGATGAGTAGAGGTCTATGAAACTTCTGTCTTGATCTTTGTAAGACCTAAGTACTAGGTCCTGCAGGTAACTTTCCTTTGTCTTTTCCTGTAAAAATGTTATGTAGCAACTGTAAGCAATGCTTAGTGAGTAAATAGATTTTCAAATTAACATGCAAAGTCAAGCGGATCATCAGTCTAGCGTGATATGTCTTGGCTGCCGCTACAGCCCTCATGATTGAGACATAGAAGTCATAGAGTCGGATGATGCTCAAGCCACACACCGAACCATGGTGTGCACAGGTCACAATCCAGCTGATAATATGAATGTCAAATCAATCTAACAACAACAATATGTCTCAACCGGAAATTCAAGCATGTTAAATCTGAATATCTATAACTCACAGGTCTGGGGTCTTTACCAAACAGATGTAAAATCTGCCACCTGAGTTATCCCAGGATTTATCTTTGTCAATCTGTTCTCTGTCAAATCAAGTCTTTGACTCGCTTTTAAATCTTTAAATCTATGTTCAGAATTTCACTGAACCTGTCCAGAATTATCATGTCAAATCATGTCAATATCATATCATTATCATCATCTTTTTGTTGGTACACCCTGTGTGACGATAGCAGTCTAATCGATCTAATATTTTGGTTTAAGTAATATTCAGAGTATTGAGAATTATCGAGTGTTTTGATATATATGTTTATATGTGTTTGACTGTTATTGACTGTGTGTTTGAACTTGATGTAACATATTACAAGAAGTTCAAACATAAAGATCAAAGATTAACTCAAGCATAAGTAAAAACATAAGTTTCATCACTTAGGTGTTTAAGTGATTTGGCTAGATTCGAATCAAATAAGGGTAGACATTCGAATCTGTGATAGATTCGAATGTAGCCTTAGATTCGAATGTGCCCAGATTCGAGAATGTCATTGTGGACAGACTCGAATGGGCCTTGGGCCAGATTCGAGTTTGGCCCACATCAGACTCGAATCAGGGTCTATAATTAGGGATAGACTCGAGTCATTAGCAGACTTTTAGCAGAATTCGTGAGGAATTAAGCTTAAGGCGATCTCGAGTTTATCATCAGCTTTAGGTCCGTTTCGGAGAGAATCAGTTCGTAGGATCGTTCGTCAGTCGTTCGTTCAGCCTCTGATAGTCTCCGTGTTTCGTAGTTGAGAGTTGTCCGTCTAATCGTTAACGAGGATTCCGCACTCGTTCACGGATCCGCGTCTAGATAGATCTAGTAGTGGTAGACCTTACAAGTGGTATCAGAGCCTACGGAGTGTTCTTGGTGTTCTTCGTGTTCATCAAATACATTCTAGGTTTCTTGACGCTAATTGGACGGGTTTTCTCTCAAAATCGAGTTTTTGAGCTTAGCAAATTAAAATTCAGCAAATACTTTGTGGTTTTTCTCGTTTTTGATCGAAACCATTATTTTTCGTTAGAAAAATACTGGTTTAATCTGAAAATCGTTAAAAAATCAAAGTATTCACTGTTTTTCGAGTTTGCGGCGCTCGAATCTAATAGGGGCAATTAGGGTTTCACTTTAGTCTCGAGTCTAATCTAAATCTGCTCCATTTCGAGTCTGTTTCAGTAGGGTTCGAATCTGTGTCGAGTTTGTGCTTGATTCGAAGAGGGTCTCGAGTCTGTCTACTTTCGAGTCTAGTTCGAGTCTAGTATAGTTTCGATAAGTGGCTTCGAATCTGCTGATTCCCTCGAGTTTGTTGACCTTCGAATCTAAGAACTTTCGAATCTGACATATTTCGAGTTTAATTGAATTAAAACACTTAATCGAATTTAATCCCAAAAGATTTAACTTTAATTAGTTTCGAATCTACCTAGATTCGAAAGAATTATTCTAAATCAGTTTCGAATTAAATTAATTAAGTTCAAATTCAATTACTTTCGAAACGATGTCAAATCTTCAGAAATTCTTAGGAATGGACCACGAGGTCGGGAAGGCAAACGCCCCGCCTAAGCTGATGAAGGTCGAGGATTATTACTGGTGGAAGGACCGATTTACTGATTTCGTACGTTTCAACGATATGCGCATGTGGGTGTGCATCGACGAAGGGTATATTCCACCGGTGTCTGAAGTTGAAGGCCGTCAAAAGGTCTTGTCATACCAAATGATGAAGGAGGATGACAAGAAACTGTTTGAAGCCGAAAACAAAGCTTTCTCCATAATCCGTATGGCTTTACCTCAGGATATACTGCACACATTTCGGACTCAAAGGACGTCGAAGGAACTTTGGGAGTCTCTCGAGAAAAGGTGTGAGGGTAATCCTAGGGTACGTAGAAAGCGTACAGAGCTGTTGAAACAACAGTTTGCGATTTTCAAGGCAATTAAGGATGAACAGCTGGATGATATAATCACCAGGTTCTATCACCTGATAACGGAACTTGAAAGTCATGGAGTTGAGTATTCTGACACTGACAAGAACAACAAGCTTCTTGATGTCGTACCAGCCAAATGGGCTATGTATGTGGCAATGATCAAGCTCAATGAGGACAAGTATTATACTCAATCTCTCGATGACATTGTGGGAACGTTGAGGGCATATCACTTCGAGCTACTGAAGGCCGAGACTGAATACGAGCAAGTCCAGAATCCAGCAATGTATTTTGGAAAGACAACTAAATCTTCAGTGACAGCCGAACCGAAGACTGCTACAGCGTTTTTCACCGGAGAAACGTCATCACCAGCAGAGTCTGAAGACTCATTGAATCGCGCGTTCTTAGGATTAGGAAGATCGGAAGAACCGCAGCCTCAAGTCCAACAGGCATCGACAACTCAGAGCTATTCGAAGATGCCCATGAGCGCAAAGTCAGCGGAAGAGCATTTGAATCTGCTTGCTTCTTTTGTGGCCGCGTACGGAAATTGTGTTCAAGGGAAGATAAATGATCCGGCTCTTTGGGACGAAGACTACGATCAGGTCGACCCTGATGATCTTGAGGAAATGGATCTTAAGTGGCAACTGGCTATGGTGACCCATAGGGTTAAAAGATTCATTAAGAGAACTGGAAGGAATTTGCAGATGAATAACAAGGGGATAGGGTTTGATAAGTCCAAGGTGAAATGCTACAACTGTCAAGGACTAGGACACTTTGCCAGGGAGTGCCAGAGACCAAAGGTAGAGACATACCAGGGGCAGAGTCAGCATCAGGGACAGTTCCAAAATCAGTCCCAACAACGATACCTTCCGAGTTCCTCACCTGGACAAGCCAATCTAGCTGGTAAACTATCGAACGTCACTTCAGATCGACAGCTAGATGGTACGTATGATTGGAGTTCACATCCTGAGTCCAATGCTAGAGCCTTCATGGCTGAAGTCACAGAAACTGGATGTGATGGGGACGAGCAGACCACACGGGACAGCAGTCCGATGTGGGTAGAAAAGGCGAATGATCAGACAGTGCTGGAGTTTGCTGCTCAGATGGCCAATGTGGAATCTGATAACTCAAAGGTTAGTCTGTCTTATTCTCTATTTCGTGATTTATGTGCTTTATGTGTTAGTTCTAACGATAGGTTAAATCTAGTCTTAGACTCACATAAGACCATAACTGCTCAAAATGAAAATTTAAAAATTGAAAATGCTAGCCTAAATGATATTAAGCAAGATCTAAAAGAAAAGCTTAAGGCTGATGCTCAAGACGTAGTAGTTCTAAAAGACAAACTCAGTGAACAGTGTGTTAGGATAGAACTTATGTATGAGCATGTAGAGGCCTTGACAAAAAGTCTTAAGGACAAGGATATAGAGCTAGCAGAGACAAAGGTTAAGGTAGCAGAGGCAAATAGCAAGCTGGAGAAGTTTAGGAATTCGAGCCTAAATCTAGGGAAAGTCTTAGATGCCCAAAGACAGTCTAAGAAGCCCGTAGGTCTAGGTTTTCACGAAATACCTCCACCTTTCAATGCTAACTATGTGCCTCAGCCTCAGGAGAACACTGACAAATCAGTAGACTTAGAGGAACTACCTGCACAGACACCTGAGCCTATAGTAGAAAATGCACCTAAGGTGGCTGACTCAACCGTCAAGGTCAAGAAAGTGAAATTTGTGTCTTCCTCCAGCGAAACACCTGCAGGAAAACAGAAAATTTATTGGGCTGACCAGGTCGACGAGCCAGACACCGTAGATGTTCCAAAGGAAATAGACACTAGTGAGACACCTAGATCTAAGGGAACACACAAAAAGTCCATAGATAAGATGTCTTGCTTCAGATGTCACGAGAAGGGGCATGTTGCTTCTCACTGTCCACTTAGGAAAGCCGATGTTACCCCTAAGACAGTGAACCCAACACCTGTCAAGCCCTCAGCCAGTGTGGCAAGCAGCAGTAGTTCTCAACTGTTAGGCACAAAAAGGCCTCAGTCAAACCTGTTCTACATCTGAGGGGGAGATTTATAATCAAACCTGTTGATGCATTTGAAGGTTGAATTTATGGCCTGTTATATGTCTTATTGAAACCTGAAAATGATTTGCAATATCAGTCTAAAGCTGTTCTATATGTTGCATGTGTTGCAACTTAGACAGTTTGTCCAAGCTGCTCTGTCTGCTGAACAGGCTGGACATAAACTGTCTACGCTGCTCTACACTGTTGAGCAGCTTGGGCATTTTTAAAGTGTTCTGTTCTTTGTGAACAAAACCTGTTCTTTGTGAACAGGCTAAACACTTTATGGAATATGTTTCCAAGTCATCATGTATTGTTTTTGACTACAAGATCAGTTTACAAAGTCGAAGACAAAGTGGAAAACAGAAATGCTCAGCCTGCCCAAGCTGTTCTGTAACATGAAGACAAAAGGTTATTTGAAAAAGGGTGACAGACCTTTTTCTTATATCAAAATAGGCCTTTACAAGGAAGAAAGACGCAAAGTTGACATTCCTAAATTAGTTAAAGGCAATGCAACAGTAGACAAAGTAAAAAGACAAAAGTTCTGCACATGTGAAGACAAGTCTGCTTTTCAGAAAAGTGCAGAAAAGGTTATGTTGTCTTTTCAACAAGACTTCTCCTTTTTCATTACGTCCAATGAAGATGTTTCTCTTAAATCCTCTAAGTGAGTATAAAAGGAAGCTTCTAAGGTCAGAAAGAAGAGTGAAGAAAGCTAAGTGCTGAAACCCAAGAGTGAACGTGCAAGTGTGATTTTCATGCATGCAAACCTTCTGTGTAAACCAGCATCTGTGTGTATAAGCTGTTTTACATAAGCCGTTCCTTTAAGTCTTGTAAACACAGTGAGTACTTCTTAGTGAGTGTATTCATTGTATACTAGTTTGAGTCTGTCTTAGACTAGTAAGCATACTGTTGTATCTGTCATCTCAGCTTGAACTATTTCGCATTCAAGCTTGTTTGTAATTAACAAATTGTTGATAATACATACAAACATTGAGAAAAGAGTGTCTAGTTTTTTAAATTGCTGTATTCACCCCCCTCTACAGCTTATAACTATATACTTTGGGAACCTCTCGGGACCTACAACTGGTATCAGAGCAGTTTAGAGTGTGTGTCATTCTAGATCTCTAATTCTCCCAAGTTTCCATGGACAACAGTGCTGCAAATTCTTCTTACTATGACAATGGCTCTATGGGCAAACCTCCCAAATTTAATCATCAAAACTTCTCTGGTTGGAAGTGCAGAATGATGCTCTATTTAGAGAATCTGGATGTACAATTGCCAGAGATAGTGATGGAGGGTCCCTATGTGCCAACCTCTGTTACTACCATAACTCCAGCGGTTGAAGGAGCTGCTCCTGAAATCAGGACCTTTGAGAAAGCTAAAGCTCAATGGTCTGATGAAGACAAGAGATTTGTGGCTCTGGATGCAAAGGCCAGAAACAACCTGGTCATTTCTCTCCCTGATGATGTGTTCAAGCAGGTTGAGAAAATGAAGACAGCAAAGGAGATGTGGGATACTTTGTGTACCGTCTATGATGGACCCACAATCACACTGGACAACAGGATCAACAATCTTGTTAGACAGTATGAACTCTTCTTTGCTAAACCAAAGGGGACTCTCACTGAAACCTACACCAGGTTTACTGCTCTAGTGAATGATCTCAAAGCTGTTGGGATCACCAAGGACAGTCTTACCCTGGTGAATAAATTTCTGGACATTTTACCTGAAGAGTGGAACTACTTTTCAACAATCCTAAGGAACTCAGGTACTATCAGAAGTATGGATCTGGTCAATCTGTATGGATCCTTACTGAATGATGAACAGTCAAGGCAACAAAATAGAAATGCCTTGGAAATGTCCAGAAGAGGTGCAGCCTTTGTGGCTAATGTGAGACAGCCTGTAAATCAGGTGAGTGATGTGTTCATTCAACCTGATCAACAGGATGATGAAAAGGAGGAGGTGTCAGACGAAGAAGATGCTGCAGATCTTGCTGAACAAGATGATGAGCAAATGATAGCCATGCTTGTCAAAAGGTTCAACAAGAAAAGGTTTGGAAGAAACATGCTGCAAGGAGGTTCAAGTGCTGGCAAAAAGAAGGCATTTGACAAATCCAAAGCTGAGTGCTTCAAGTGTGGCAAAACTGGTCACATAGCTGCTGACTGTGTGTCAAAAGCTGTTGGTCAGTCATCCAAAACCAACAAGACTAACAAGGATGATGGCTATAGGGTTAAGTACCTTATGGCCATGGCTAAGCTGAGGAAATTGGAAAACTCAGTGTCTTCCAATCGCCAAAAGGGACTTATGGCAGAGACATGTGACTGGGAGGAATCTGATTCATCATCTGATGAAGAAGATAATCAATGTCTGATGGCCAACACTGATGTCCCATCAACAAGCAGTTCAAACAGGATATGGCTGAAGCTGAAGCCTTCAGTAGCTTAGAGAACTGGAATCCTACTATGATGTATAAGGTACAAAATTTTATGGCTTACAGTTCTGAAGAAAAAGTTAAAATGTTTGAATATATGCTTGTTGATCTCAAAGCTGCTGTTGAGAAGCATGATGCTTTACTATCTGAAATCTCTAAGCTTAAAGCTGATCATAAAACTAAATCCAGTAAACTGGACAGTTTCCATAAGTTGGAAACTGAGCTTGATGAATTAAAACACATCAACTCTATTTTACTGGAAGAAAAGAGAACAGATATAAAGCATGCCAAGCTTCAAAAGATAGTTGACTCTTGGTGCCAATCTGCACAAAAAGTCAGCCATTGTATAAGTCAACAGATTCCTGCACAAATCCAAGCCTATCTTGGAGGGGATCTTGACACAGCAGCTTCCATTGTTGAGATAAGTAATCTGAAAGAAGATTTATCCACTCTTGGTGAACTTCCAAATACATTCATTCAAAATGTGAATGGTAAACTAATCTCAACAAACAGGTTTGTCAGGCCTCAAAATACTGACAGCTTGTGTGAACTCAGCTCAAAAGCTGATGTTGGAGTTTGTTCTCCAAGTCAGCCTGCTAAGTGCTGTGCTAGCTCACATAAGCAAGAGAAAGGAAAACATGTTCAAACTGAAGCTGTGGATGCTAAACCTGTTGACAAAACAGGTTCTGAGTCCAAAGCTGATGGTAAAAAGCGTGTTAATCCTTTTGATGCTAAACACTTTGAAAACAAGTTTTCAAAAGGTAAGCAGCCTGTTTTCAACAAGGGTAAGTCTCATGTTGAAAACAAAACTGCTGTGATTTCAAATAAGTTTTCAAATCATAGTGGTAAACTGGTTTTAAATAAGAATAAGCTTTTCAAAACCAGACACAGTGAGTATGCTGATAGGCAGCATAAATCACAATCCAGTAGGGGCAAAGGCAAAGCCATTGCTCAAACTGAGACAACTGGGAATAAGTTTTCCAAACATGTGGAAGCTCAAAAGCTAATCAAGCTTCCTGTCTTTGACATCTGTCCTCCCAAAAATAGGAAAGAAGAGACAGTCAAAGCTGTGGCTATTGAACTCTCCACGCAAGCTGTTGATTCAACAAAGAATGCTAAACCTGCTGAAAGAATCAACAAAAATAGCTCAGAATGTGTTTCTGAAGGATCTTTTTCCAAAAATACTAAAAAGAGAAAATGTTACAAATGTGGGAAGAAGACACATCTGGCCAAGGACTGTCCTGAATCT
>JAANYP010003034.1:0-62776 GCA_020465985.1 Centrapalus pauciflorus
TCGAACCAATGATGCCTCACATATTTCAGATTTGTTTTTCAAAGAAGTGGTTAGATTGCATGGCATGCCAAGAACTATCGTCTCGGATCGGGACACAAAGTTTTTAAGTTACTTTCGGAAAACGTTGTGGGGAAAATTGGGAATAAAGCTTTTGTTTTCTACAACTTGTCATCCCCAAACGGATGGACAAACTGAAGTTGTGAATCGTACACTTGGTACTTTATTAAGATCAATAGTGGGGAGAAATGTGAAAACTTGGGAGCAATGCTTACCCCATGTTGAGTTTGCATATAATCGAAATGTGCATTCTGCTACTAAGTTTTCACCTTTCGAGATTGTGTATGGATTTAAGCCATTAACTCCTATGGATTTAACTCCTTTACCTGTGAATGAGTATTTGAATTTAGATGGTAGGAAGAAGGCGGAATTTGTCAAGCAAATCCATGAGCAGGCAAAACACAACATTGAAGAGCGCACAAAGAAGTATGAACAACAAGCAAACAAGGGAAAAAGAAAGATTATTTTTGTACCAGGAGATTGGGTGTGGCTTCATTTGCGGAAGGAACGGTTTCCAACAAAACGGAAGTCAAAGTTAATGCCAAGACGAGATGGACCATTTCAAGTGTTGCAGAAAATCAATGACAATGCTTACAAACTTGATCTTCCAGATGAGTATAATGTTCATGATGTTTTTAATGTAACTGACTTGACTCTGTTTGATGCAGGTGAAGATTTGAGGACAAATCACTTTCAAGAGGAGGGGAATGATGAGAACCTGTTCAGGGACCGAGATGACGAAGATCCGTTAAGGTGGAAGATCGGACCTATCACAAGATCAAAATCCAAGATGTTCCAGGATGCTCTCAATGGAATGATTAAATATTGTCGGAATCAAGCTCCCGTTTGTTCGCAAAACAACCAAGCACGCTTCCTAATGTTGATCCAAGTTGAAGACGAATATTAGTCCAAGTTTTGGAGCCCAAGTTCTCACTTTAATCCACAAAAGCCCAAAAATAAATAAAATTCGGCCAAGCCCACCCATGTGCATTGTTTTGGCCATAACTTCCTCATTTTAAGCCCAATTTGAGTGAAATAAAAGCCCACTTCAACCTTAGCCTTTTTCCTATATTTTCAAGAATAAAAAGGGCCCAAAATATGTCCTTAGCCACATCCATGAATCTGCCCATAAAGGTGTCCATGTTAAAGAACTTGTCAAAGATGAAATTCAAGGCATTTTGAAGGTTTTCTCAACATTATGGTCATTTACTTGGAGGAGATAAAGAGATAGAAGTTACTTGCATGATTAATACCTACTAGAAGCTTCAAGTGGTGAAATGTCAATAATGCCCTTTTGATAAGTAGTCTTGCTTATTGGATAGCTTATCGTGATAGCTTGTGCAACTTATCTAGATAAGTAGTTGGTCTTATATTTTCTCCTATAAATAGGCACTCAATGTAACCATTTCAATCATCCTTCATTTTTGAGTAAAATTGTGAGTTTTTAACTCTTATTGTTCCTTACGAACTTTTAGAACTTATCGAGTGTTTTAGCTTGTGGCGTTCGAAACTTATCAATCAACTTGGTGGGGTTGATTGTGGCGTTCTCTATACCAAAGTTCTTGCCTCGTATATAGGCAACGGGTCGCGGTTCCACTTATACCAAGGTTCTTGTCTTGTTTATAGACAATGGGTCGCGGTCCTATCCAAGTTACTTGAAACAACCATTAGAACGATCGGGCAATCGTGATCTATCACACATTCCTCGGGTGAGATCACATCAGTTCTTCTGCTCCGAGGAATCAACCAAGATCTTTCCAGAAGACAGCCGATGAGGCAAAAGAGACTGCTGATATCGTCATGGGTACATTTCTTGTTAACTCAATGCCTACTCTAATCTGTCATATGTGTCTGAAAAGTTTGCTAAACTGTTTGATTTTGCCCCAATAATGCTACCTGTACCGATAGATATAGAAACTGCGAGCTCGAGTTTTGTGACTGTAAATAGAATCTTTCGTTCCTGTAAGCTAGTGATTGATGACCTCTCCTCAGACCTTGACCTGATACCGATGTGGATTAGAGAATTCGATGTTATTATAGGAATGGACAGGCTCATAACGAACAATGCTGAAATCCTTTGTGCCAAAAGGATAATTAGAATTAGAACCCCGAAGGAAGTGAACGTTATGTTTCTGACGATAGAAAGACTCGGGATTTAGGTCTCATTTCTGTAATGAAAGCCCGAAAATGCCTAACCAAAGGTTGTTCCGCCGATTTAGCATATGCCATAAATGCTAAGGAAGTTAAAAAGACCTTGTCTAAAGTACCCGTAGTTCAAGAATTCCCTGATGTATTCCCGGATGACATCTCTGGATTGCCACCAGATCGTCAAATTGAATTTCACATTGACCTTGTACCGGGTGCTGCTCCTATCGCAAAAGCTCCTTACCGTCTTGCTCCGAATGAAATGAAGGAAATGATGAGTCAGTTGCAGGAATTATTGGAAAAAGGGTTTATTCGTCCGAGTACTTCTCCTTGGGGTGCTCCGGTTCTTTTTGTTAAGAAGAAGGATGGAACCTTTCGCATGTGTATCGATTATAGGGAGCTAAATAAAGTAACTATTAAGAACCGATACCCTCTGCCTAGAATTGATGACTTGTTTGATCAACTGCAAGGGGCTAGCTACTTCTCGAAGATTGATCTTCGATCTGGATATCATCAACTCAAGGTATTTGAGTCTGACGTACCGAAGACTGCATTTCGTACTCGATATGGCCATTTTGAATTCCTAGTAATGTCGTTCGGTCTCACAAATGCCCCGGCCGCATTTATGGACCTCATGAATAGGGTATGTATGTAGACCAATGCTGGATAAATCAGTGATAGTTTTCATTGATGACATCTTGATTTACTCTAAGTCTGAATCTGACCATGCGATGCATTTGCGAGAACTGCTAGAATTGTTACGAAAGGAGCGACTCTACGCAAAATTCTCCAAATGTGAATTCTGGTTACGCCAGGTGCAATTTTTAGGACATATTGTCTCCGGTGAGGGAATAGCCGTAGATCCATCAAAGGTTGATGCGGTTCAGAAGTGGGAAGCGCCGAAAAACGTATCTGAAGTTCGAAGTTTCTTGGGTTTAGCGGGCTATTACCGAAGATTTATCCGTGATTTCTCCAAGATTGCGGTGCCTTTAACCAGTCTGACGAAGAAAGAAGTTAAGTTTGAATGGAATGAATCTCAAGATCGAGCCTTTGAGACTCTGAAACGTAAGCTAATAGAAGCACCGATTCTGGCCTTACCTGAGGGTAATGATGATTTTGTAGTCTATAGTGATGCTTCTAAGATGGGATTAGGCTGTGTGTTGATGCAAAGGGATAAAGTAATTGCCTACGCATCAAGGCAGCTAAAGGCGCATGAGAAGAATTATCCGACGCATGATTTAGAACTTGCAGCCGTGACCTTTGCATTGAAGATTTGGCGACATTATCTGTATGGGACTAGATGCAAGTTATATTCAGATCACAAAAGTCTGAAGTATATATTTGACCAAAAAGAGCTGAATATGCGTCAAAGGCGATCTATGGAATTGATTAAAGACTATGACTGTGAGATCCTTTACCATCCAGGTAAAGCAAACATTGTAGCAGATGCCCTAAGCCGCAAAACCGGACAAGACCATTATACCCGATGTTATGCTTTGACTTCAGTTGTTTTGAAGTCTGCCTTGCCTGAGTCGATTATTGCCGCTCAAACCGAAGCCATTCGGGATGAGAACTTGAAATCTGAACGTATGGTTACATATGTGAACCAGCTGACCCTTGATAATCGTGGTCTTAGACGGTTCATGGATAGATTATGGGTTACCAGACTAGGAGGTATTCGTAATCAAATTCTCTCGGAGGCTCATATTTTAAAATTTTCGATACATCCTGGATCTACTAAAATGTATCAAGACTTGAGGACGGAATATTGGTGGCCTGGAATGAAGAAAGACGTAGGACGATATGTAGAAAATTGCATGACTTGTTTACAAGTCAAATCGGAACATCAGAAGCCGTATGGGGAACTACAACCATTGCCAATCCCGGAATGGAAGTGGGACCACATAACCATGGACTTTGTGACGAAGCTGCCCAAGACTAAACGGAATCATGACTCTATATGGGTAATAGTGGATCGACTCACTAAGTTAGCCCATTTTCTACCTATACGTGAAGATGAACGCCTCGAAAAGTTAGCTGAATTGTACATGAAGGAAATCGTGACTAGACATGGTGTGCCATTGTCTATAGTATCTGACCGTGACAGCAGATTTACTTCTCGTTTTTGGAAGGCTTTTCAGAATGGACTAGGTACCGAACTTAAGATGAGCACCGCTTATCATCCTGAAACGGACGGGCAAAGTGAGAGAACGATTTTGACCTTGGAAGATATGTTACGTGCCTGTGTGATTGATCTCGGTGGAAGTTGGGATACTCACCTGCCGTTTGTGGAGTTTGCTTATAACAATAGTTATCATTCGACTATTGGTATGCCTCCCTATCAGCTTTTGTATGGACGTCGATGCCGAACTCCAACCTGTTGGAGGGAAACAGGTGAACGCCCGATCTCTGGACCAGCGATTTTGCAAGAAGCCCATGACCAACTACAGTTGATTCGACAGCGAATTCAGACCTCTCAAGACAGACAAAAGAAATATCATGATCAAAGACATAAACCAATTGTATTTGAGGTTGGTGATAAAGTGTTGTTGAAAGTTTCGCCAAGAAAAGGGATAGTAAGGTTCGGCAAACGGGGGAAGTTGAGTCCTCGATTTGTTGGTCCTTTCGAAATTCTAGAGCGTGTGGGACTGCAAGCCTACAGATTAAAGCTGCCTGCCGAAATGACTGGGATTCATGATGTATTTCATGTGAGTAATCTTCGAAAGTGTTTAGTTGATGCTGAAGCTGCGATTCCATGGAAAGAAGTGCAAATTGACGAGCAGTTGCGATACGAAGAAGAGCCTGAGCGTATAATCGATCATAAGGTTTCGAAATTGCGCAACAAGGAAATCCCAATAGTGTTAGTTCAATGGAAATATCATAAGGGATCTGCGCAAACTTGGGAACGAGAAGACGAGATTAGGCAGAAGTATCCGAAGTTATTCCTGTTTTAGTCGATTCCGAGGACGGAATCAATTTAACGGGGGAAGATTGTAACAGCCCGTAATTTATTAAATATAAGCTACAGCATCAGACTTTGGATAATAAAGCAATTCTAATCCAAATATTAGTAAATAACTGAAAATGTGAATCTGTAATAGTTAATTATATTAAGTTATAATTAATTATGAAAAGTTGCCCAAAATTTGCTGAAATTAAGTTAATAATTAAAATTCAGCTAAATGACAAATTAAAGACTGAAAATGACGAAACGGACTAAAATGAATAAAAGTTGGTCAGTTCCAGAAATTCAGTAGAAAATCTGATTTTCTCTCTATTTTCTATAAATAGAGCATCTCCCCTCATTTCTTAAGTTTGGAAAAGCTAGAATCCTCTCTCTCTTTCTCTACAATCTGACTTCTCTCTAGAATTTCTCCCAAACGATCCGTCGGATTCTCGTGATTTATACGCCATCGGTTAGAGATCGTCGAGCTCTACACGAATCTATCATTGCATGTTAGATTTCGTTCGGATTTAAGGTAAAATCGACCATTTTTCTGACTTTTATTTCGGTTTTTATTGAGCAAATTTGAGTTTGCTCATATTCCCTTCATTTGAAGCTGATTTGCTCCCGTTTAGGACCTGTTTTTGCTTGGAAATCGTCTATAGTCGAAGGATATATCTTGGACGAAGGTTAGTATCTATTTTTCCCTCATTTATGTTCGTGTTTAGTAGCTAAAACCTGGAAAATCGTTGAACATGTAGAACAGATTCGAAAATCCATGATTAGACTCGAAATAAGTTGAATTCGAATCTAACCCCCCCCCCCCCTAGACTCGAGATATGCTTCGAATGAAGATGTAATTCGAATCTAATGTTGTCCTCGAATCTAATGCTGCTTCGAATCTGTTGTGTGCCTTTCGAATCTAGGAGTATGTCCGAGTCTATGTATGTGTTTCGAGTCTAATTCCCTATTTCGAACCTATGCCTTTCGAATCTAGCTCAACTAGATTCGAATTTAAACTTGCTCGAATCTATTCCCTTTAATTCGAGTTTGATTATGTTCCTAGCCAAGGATTAATTCCTAAATCAGATTAAGTTATTTAAGCAACCTATTATAATTGAAAGTATCCTTTGATATTGATAAAACTCATAAGTTCATGATGCATAACCATTTTATGCACAAAAGAATTATCAGACTCTGAATGAACTCTTAGAAATCGTATCTCATGATTCACCTAGCTAGTAATATGATTGGCCTCGTTTCAAGGCCACATATATGTAATTAGGGATCGTATTAATCTGTTAAGAATAGACTCACCTTGGGACGATAGGAACTACCTCAGACTCGACAGATGACAATAACCTGAATATATAGCTAGGGTTATATAGATTATGTCTCAGACTTGACATTAATATGCCAGACTTGAAACTGAACTGCAGGAACCCGCCGATTTGACAGAGTAAACTGAACAGCTTAATTCGTTAAGCATTATCTGACTACGGACTTCTGTGAGTGACAGATTTCATTAATTACTTGCATATATTTTCGATACTTATTGGTGAATGTCATCGACTGTATGGAAACTTCCGATTGTTGCTGCATGTTTCTTTAATACTATATTGTATCATAGAAACGTACTTTTGACATTACTGAAGGTAGACACTTGAATTGCCTTGATTGCATGTTCACTTTTACATTTTATGTAAATACTTATCATGCTTACTGCTTACTTGACTGTTGATATACTTGCCGCTGCATACTGCATTATCCGACAGGACCGAATGTGAGATCTCCATTCACAGGAGGGAATTCTGCAGATTCCTTTCCTATTTGACTTGTTTCCATACACTTCCCGTAGGGCTTCGGCCTTACACATGGGAATACTGACTGGGTTGTCTCCCAACCTTTTTGCGTCTCTGACGTGTTGACTTGCCGGCAGGAGCTGATAGTATGTTATATATGTGTGGTAACTAATGGAACTCTGTTAACTCACTAAGCTATGTTAGCTTACTCTGTCATGACAACTCTTTTACAGGAAAAGCTGATAAAGGCAAGACCATAGCAGGTAGTTCGTCCCAGGCTAAGTGAATCTGGACATTGATGAATAGCAGACTTTTGGACTTTTGTTGACGCCTATTTTGGAATGATGATGCGGTCTCGGGTAGCTTGTTCAGTCTTCCGCACTCTGATTGAAGATTTAGAAGCTAGTTTAGACCACCATTTGATCTTTAATTTATTGTTGTAATTAAGTATTCAGGCTGATGGACCTGTGGTATCAAATAATTAGTAATATTTATTACTTAATGGAATGAAATTTTATGATGTGTACTGTTTGTGGTAACTTGGATGTTACATTTTTACATCTAAACTTGAACATAAATGAGGGAAAAATAGTTACTAACCTTCGTCCAAGCTATAACCTTCGACTATAGATGATTTCCAAGCAAAAACAAGTCCTAAACGCGAGCAAATCAGCTTCGAATGAAAGGAATATGAGCAAACTCGAATTTGCTCTTCAAAACCGAACTAAAAGTCAGAGAAAGGGGCGATTTTACCTTAAATCCGGACGAAATCAAACATGCAATGGTAGATTCGTGTAGAGCTCGACGATATCTAACCGATGGCGTATAAATCACGAGAATCCGACGGTGTTCGTTTAGGAGAAATGCTAGAGAGAAGGTGAAGTCTTAGAGAGAGAAGGAGAGAGTTCAAGCTTCCAAACTCAAGAAATGAGGAGGAGTGCTCTATTTATAAGGAAATAGGGAAAAATCAGATTTTCTACTGAATTTCTGGAATCGACCAACTTTTATTCCCATCAATCTGATTTGCATTTCAGATGCAAATAATAGGAAAGGAGTTCTAGATTTGCTATAATTGTCTTTTAGTCATATTTTTATTCATTTTAGTCCGTTTCGTCATTTTCAGTCTTTAATTTGTCATTTAGCTGAATTTTAATTATTAACTTAATTTCAGCTAATTTTGAGCACCTTTTCTTAATTAATTATAACTTAATATAATTAACTATTACAGATTCATATTTTCAGTTATTTACTAATATTTGGATTAAAAATGCTTTATTATCCAAAGTCTGCTGCTGTAATTTATATTTAATAAATTACGGGCTGTTACAATCTTCCCCTGTTAAATTGATTCCGTCCTCGGAATCGACTAAGACAGGAATAACTTCGGATACTTCTGCCTAATCTCGTCTTCTCGTTCCCAAGTTTGCGCAGATCCCTTATGGTATTTCCATTGAACTAACACCATTGGAATTCCCTTGTTGCGCAATTTCGAAACCTTATGATCGATTATACGCTCAGCCTCTTCTTCAAATCGCAATTGCTCGTCAATTTGCACGTCTTTCCATGGAATCGCAACTTCAGCATCAACTAAACACTTTCGCAGATTACTCACGTGAAATACATCATGAATCCCAGACATTTCGGCAGGCAACTTCAATCTGTAGGCTTGCAGTCCCACACGCTCGAGAATTTCGAAAGGACCAACAAATCGAGGACTCAACTTCCCCCGTTTGCCGAACCTTACTATCCCTTTTCTTGGCGAAACTTTCAACAACACTTTATCACCAACCTCAAATACAATTGGTTTATGTCTTTGATCATGATATTTCTTTTGTCTGTCTTGAGAGGTCTGAATTCGCTGTCGAATCAACTGTAGTTGGTCATGGGCTTCTTGCAAAATCGCTGGTCCAGAGATCGGGCGTTCACCTGTTTCCCTCCAACAGGTTGGAGTTCGGCATCGACGTCCATACAAAAGCTGATAGGGAGGCATACCAATAGTCGAATGATAACTATTGTTATAAGCAAACTCCACAAACGGCAGGTGAGTATCCCAACTTCCACCGAGATCAATCACACAGGCACGTAACATATCTTCCAAGGTCAAAATCGTTCTCTCACTTTGCCCGTCCGTTTCAGGATGATAAGCGGTGCTCATCTTAAGTTCGGTACCTAGTCCATTCTGAAAAGCCTTCCAAAAACGAGAAGTAAATCTGCTGTCACGGTCAGATACTATAGACAATGGCACACCATGTCTAGTCACGATTTCCTTCATGTACAATTCAGCTAACTTTTCGAGGCGTTCATCTTCACGTATAGGTAGAAAATGGGCTGACTTAGTGAGTCGATCCACTATTACCCATATAGAGTCATGATTTCGTTTAGTCTTGGGCAGCTTCGTCACAAAGTCCATGGTTATGTGGTCCCACTTCCATTCCGGGATTGGCAATGGTTGTAGTTCCCCATACGGCTTTTGATGTTCCGATTTGACTTGTAAACAAGTCATGCAATTTTCTACATATCGTCCTACGTCTTTCTTCATTCCAGGCCACCAATATTCCGTCCTCAAGTCTTGATACATTTTAGTAGATCCAGGATGTATCGAAAATTTTGACATATGAGCCTCCGAGAGAATTTGATTACGAATACCTCCTAGTCTGGGAACCCATATTCTATCCATGAACCGTCTAAGACCACGATTATCAAGGGTCAGCTGGTTCACATATGTAACCATACGTTCAGATTTAAAGTTCTCATCCCGAATGGCTTCGGTTTGAGCGGCAATAATCGACTCAGGCAAGGCAGACTCCAAAACAACTGAAGTCAAAGCATAACATCGGGTATAATGGTCTTGTCCGGTTTTGCGGCTTAGGGCATCTGCTACAATGTTTGCTTTACCTGGATGGTAAAGGATCTCACAGTCATAGTCTTTAATCAATTCCATAGATCACCTTTGACGCATATTCAGCTCTTTTTGGTCAAATATATACTTCAGACTTTTGTGATCTGTATATAACTTGCATCTAGTCCCATACAGATAATGCCGCCAAATCTTCAATGCAAAGGTCACGGCTGCAAGTTCTAAATCATGCGTCGGATAATTCTTCTCATGCGCCTTTAGCTGCCTTGATGCGTAGGCAATTACTTTATCCCTTTGCATCAACACACAGCCTAATCCCATCTTAGAAGCATCACTATAGACTACAAAATCATCATTACCCTCAGGTAAGGCCAGAATCGGTGCTTCTATTAGCTTACGTTTCAGAGTCTCAAAGGCTCGATCTTGAGATTCATTCCATTCAAACTTAACTTCTTTCTTCGTCAGACTGGTTAAAGGCACCGCAATCTTGGAGAAATCACGGATAAATCTTCGGTAATAGCCCGCTAAACCCAAGAAACTCCGAACTTCAGATACGTTTTTCGGCGCTTCCCACTTCTGAACCGTATCTACTTTCGATGGATCCACGGCTATTCCCTCACCCGAGACAATATGTCCTAAAAATTGCACCAGGCGTAACCAGAATTCACATTTGGAGAATTTTGCGTAGAGTCGCTCCTTTCGTAACAATTCTAGCAATTCTCGCAAATGCATCGCATGGTCAGATTCAGACTTAGAGTAAATCAAGATGTCATCAATGAAGACTATCACTGATTTATCCAGCATTGGTCTACATACCCTATTCATGAGGTCCATAAATGCGGCCGGGGCATTTGTGAGACCGAACGGCATTACTAGGAATTCAAAATGGCCATATCGAGTACGAAATGCAGTCTTCGGTACGTCAGACTCAAATACCTTGAGTTGATGATATCCAGATCGAAGATCAATCTTCGAGAAGTAGCTAGCCCCTTGCAGTTGATCAAACAAGTCATCAATTCTAGGCAGAGGGTATCGGTTCTTAATAGTTACTTTATTTAGCTCCCTATAATCGATACACATGCGAAAGGTTCCATCCTTCTTCTTAACAAAAAGAACCGGAGCACCCCAAGGAGAAGTACTCGGACGAATAAACCCTTTTTCCAATAATTCCTGCAACTGACTCATCATTTCCTTCATTTCATTCGGAGCAAGACGGTAAGGAGCTTTTGCGATAGGAGTAGCACCCGGTACAAGGTCAATGTGAAATTCAATTTGACGATCTGGTGGCAATCCAGAGATGTCATCCGGGAATACATCAGGGAATTCTTGAACTACGGGTACTTTAGACAAGGTCTTTTTAACTTCCTTAGCATTTATGGCATATGCTAAATCGGCGGAACAACCTTTGGTTAGGCATTTTCGGGCTTTCATTACAGAAATGAGACCTAAATCCCGAGTCTTTCTATCGTCAGAAACATAACGTTCACTTCCTTCGGGGTTCTAATTCTAATTATCCTTTTGGCACAAAGGATTTCAGCATTGTTCGTTATGAGCCTGTCCATTCCTATAATAACATCGAATTCTCTAATCCACATCGGTATCAGGTCAAGGTCTGAGGAGAGGTCATCAATCACTAGCTTACAGGAACGAAAGATTCTATTTACAGTCACAAAACTCGAGCTCGCAGTTTCTATATCTATCGGTACAGGTAGCATTATTGGGGCAAAATCAAACAGTTTAGCAAACTTTTCAGACACATATGACAGATTAGAGTAGGCATTGAGTTAACAAGAAATGTACCCATGACGATATCAGCAGTCTCTTTTGCCTCATCGGCTGTCTTCTGGAAAGATCTTGGTTGATTCCTCGGAGCAGAAGAACCCTTAACTGATTGCCGGGGTGAAGATGCAGGCGGAGGAACAAATCGAGGTCGGGTACAGTCTCTAGCATGGTGCCCCAACGTAATACAGTTTCGGCAAGCTTTACTGCGCTTGGGACATTCCGATCGGTCGTGACCATTCTGACTACAGCAGTAGCACCTTACGAACACAGGATCACATTTTCCTTCATGAATCTGCTTGTAGCGAGGACAAGCAGACCTTGGCGTAGCGGTCACAGCATAAGATTTAGCCTTCTTAAAAGACTGCTTATCTCCTTGCCTTAAACTTTCACTCTTCTTTTCCGTTTTCTCAGATTTTTCTTTCTTGCTAGACTTGGCAATAAAAAGACTCGCTCGCTCCGGATAGATTTCAAGTTCCCCTACCTTAGCAACATCAACTACTTCTATATCACTTCTCGGTCTGCTAGAATTCACAAACTTCCGAATTTCTCTATCCAGTCCATCCACAAAAAGATCCCTTCGCCGTTCATCAGAGGGCTCATGCCTAAGTTTCCTTTTTCGATATACTTCAATTCTAACTCCCGTAACTTAAGTTCTCGCAACCTAAGTTCTTCTTCACGGTGCTTAAAGTCAATTTCACGCTGGATTTCTTCGTCAGTTTGCACAACCGCTTTACCCTTAGTAAGCAAGTCCTTAATTTCCTTAAATCGGTCCTCAACCGACATATCAGTCTGCAGTCGATTCCTATCCATCATGAGCTGCATCTGTCTACGATTATCCTCATTCAACTTATGAACGAGATCTATCAACTGAGCCTGCTGAGGAGGCACAGGGGTGGCAGTACTGCTTGAGTCATTAGCAGTATTTTCAGGGTCAGTGCCTAAGTCTTCTACATGAACAGACTCCTTATGTTGATCAGCCGCAGCATCAGCAGCTTTATCAACCCATGAGGAACCGGCAACAGTCGGATTCTTATTAGCCATTGGCTGAAAATATAAAGGAAATAACTATTATTTCCTGATTCAAATAAGCACAGTTCGAGTCATAATACTTACGTCAGATAATCACATCTAAATTCATTATTATGAATGCAGTCAGTCAGGCTGACACCAAGTCAAGTCAGTATTAAGCAGACAGTCCTTCCCCCGTCCTATCAGTCATCAATTGCCTATCTTAGGTCAAATGGTGTGGGTAGTCCTTTACTAATTAGGTTACCCTAGGCCTCGGTGACTTGTTCGGGAATTCAGAGTCACATAGTCCATACCATACCAGTAGTTTAAGTATCGGGTGGCCAGTCCGATAATTAAACTTGGCTCTGATACCAACTTTGTAACATCCAAGTTACCACAAACAGTACACGTCATAAAATTTCATTTCATTAAGTAATAAATATTACTAATTGTTTGATACCACAGGTCCATCAGCCTGAATACTTAATTACAACAATAAGTTAAAGATCAAATGGTGGTCTAAACTAGCTTCTAAATCTTCAATCAGAGTGCGGAAGACTGAACAAGCTACCCGAGACCGCATCATCTTTTCAAACTAGGCGTCAACAAAAGTCCAAAAGTCTGCTATTCATCAATGTCCAGATTCACTTAGCCTGGGACGGACTACCTGCTATGGTCTTGCCCTTATCAGCTTTTCCTGAAAAAGAGTTGTCATGACAGAGTAAGCTAACATTGCTTAGTGAGTTAACAGAGTTCCATTAGTTACCACACATATATAACATACAACCAGCTCCTGTCGGCAAGTCAATACGTCAGAGACGGCAAAAAGGTTGGGAGACAACCCAGTTTGTATTCCCCTGTATAAGGCCGAAGCCCTACGGGAAGTGTATGGAAAAAAGTCATATAGGAAAGGAATCTGCAGAAATCCTTCCCGTGAATGGAGATCTCACATTCGGTCCTGTCGGATAATGCAGTATGCAGCGGCAAATATATGAACAGTCAAGTAAGCAGTAAGCATGATAAGTGTTTACATAAAATGTAAAAATGAACATGCAATCAAGGCAATTCAAGTGTCAAGCTTCAGAAATGTCAAAATACGTTTCTATGATACAATATAGTATTAAAGAAACATGCAGCATCAATCGGAAGTTTCCATACAGTCAATGACATTCACCAATAAGTATCGAAACATATGCAAGTAATCAATGAAATCTGTCACTCACAGTAGTCCGTAGTCAGATAATGCTTAACGAATTAAGCTGTTCAGTTTACTCTGTCAAATCGGCGGTTTTCTGGCAGTTCAGTTTCAAGTCCGGCATATTAATGTCAAGTCTGTGTCATAATCTATATATCCCTAGCTATATATTCAGGTTATTGTCAATTCTGGCTGTCGAGTCTGAGGTAGTTCCTATCGTCCCAAAGTGAGTCTATTCTTAACAGATTAATACGATCCCTAATTACACATATATGTGGCCTTGAAATGAGGCCAATCATATTACTAGCTAGGTGAATCCTGACATACGATTTCTAAGAGTTCATTCAGTGTCTGTTAATTTATTTGTGCATAAAAATAGTTTATGCATCTTGAAACTTATGATTTTTATCATAATTAAATGATATTTTCAATTTCATTAGGTTGTTTAATAACTTATTCTGATTTAGGAATTTAACTTTGGCTAGGAACAAAATCAGATTCGAATTAAGGGAGCTAGATTCGAACAATACACAATTCGAATCTATAGATTCGAAACACACACATAGAATCGAAGGCATTCATAGATTCGAAATACATGCATAGACTCGAAGGCTCACATAGATTCGAAGCACACATATACATTCGAAGCATCATCTCGAGTCTAGGGGGGGGGGGGGTTAGGTTCGAAATCATCATTTTCGAATCTAAATATGACTTCTTCGAGTCTGTTCTACATATTCATCGATTTTCCAGGTTTTTTTTACATCTAAACTTGAACATAAATGAGGGAAAAATAGTTACTAACCTTCGTCCAAGCTATAACCTTCGACTATAGATGATTTCCAAGCAAAAACAAGTCCTAAACGAGAGCAAATCAGCTTCGAATGAAAGGAATATGAGCAAACTCGAATTTGCTCTTCAAAACCGAACTAAAAGTCAGAAAAAGGGGCGATTTTACCTTAAATCCGGACGAAATCAAACATGCAATGGTAGATTCGTGTAGAGCTCGACGATATCTAACCGATGGCGTATAAATCACGAGAATCCGACGGTTCGTTTAGGAGAAATGCTAGAGAGAAGGTGAAGTCTTAGAGAGAGAAGGAGAGAGTTCAAGCTTCCAAACTCAAGAAATGAGGAGGAGTGCTCTATTTATAAGGAAATAGGGAAAAATCAGATTTTATACTGAATTTCCGGAATCGACCAACTTTTATTCCCATCAATCTGATTTGCATTTCAGATGCAAATAATAGCAAAGGAGTTCTAGATTTGCTATAATTGTCTTTTAGTCATATTTTTATTCATTTTAGTCCGTTTCGTCATTTTCAGTCTTTAATTTGTCATTTAGCTGAATTTTAATTATTAACTTAATTTCAGCTAATTTTGAGCAACTTTTCTTAATTAATTATAACTTAATATAATTAACTATTACAGATTCATATATTCAGTTATTTACTAATATTTGGATTAAAAATGCTTTATTATCCAAAGTCTGCTGCTGTAATTTATATTTAATAAATTACGGGCTGTTACATAGTCCTTAGTCAGTTATTGCTTAACGAATTAAGCCGTTCAATTTACTCTGTCAAATCGGTGGTTTCCTGCAGTTCAGTTTCAATTCTGGTATATTAATGTCAAGTTGTAACATGATCTATATAACCCTAGTTATATAATCAGGTTATTGTCATTTCTTGTTGCCGAGTCTGTGGTAGTTCCTAACGTCCCAGAGTGAGTCTATTCTTATCAGATTAATACGATCCATATAATTACGGATATATGGCCTTGAAACAAAGCCAACCGTATTACTAGTAAAGTGAATCATGACATACAATTTCTAAGGGTTCATGCAGGGCCTGTTAATTTATTTGTGCATAATATAGTTATGCATCTTGAAACTTAAGAGTTTTACCATAATCATAAGATACTTTCAATTACATTTGCACATAACATAAGGTTGATCAATAACTTAATCTGATTTAGGGATTTATCTTTGGCTCGGAACTAAACCAGATTTGAATTTAAGGAGATAGATTCGAAACACATACATATTCGAGTCTAGGAGATTAGATTCGAACACATACATTCGAGTCTAGGAGATTAGATTCGAAACACACATACATTCGAGTCTAGGAGATTAGATTCGAAGCACACACACATTAGATTCTAGGGGATAGATTCGGAAAACACACACATTAGATTCTAGGGGATAGATTCGAAACACACACACATTAGATTCTAGGGGATAGATTCGAAACACACACACATTAGATTCTAGGGGATAGATTCGAAACACACACACATTAGATTCTAGGGGATAGATTCGAAACATTAGATTCTAGGGGATAGATTCGAAACTAGCTCTTTAGATTCTAGGGTGTTAGATTCGAAACTCACACATTCAAGTCTAGCTAAACAGATTTGAAGACAACAATTTCGAGTCTAGGGGGAATAGATTCGAAATCAACATTTTCGAATCTATACATGAATTTCTCGAATTTGTTCTTCTAGTTCATAGATTTTCCAGGTTTTAGCAACTAAACATGAACATAAATGAGGGAGAAATAGTCACTAACCTTTGTCCAAGTTTAAAGTATTCGATTCTAGACGTTTTCCAAGCAAAATCAGGTCCTAAACAAGAGCAAATCAGCTTCGAATGGAGAGAGTTTGAGCAATTTCGAGTTTGCTCTTCAAAACCGAACCAAAAGACAGAAAAAGGGTCGAATTTACCTCAAATCGGAACCAAATCGAACATGCAATGACAGATTAATGTAGAGCTCGACGATATCTATCCGATGACGTATAAATCACGAGAATCCGATAAGCCGTTTAGGAGAAAAGCTAGAGAGAAGTCAGATTGTAGAGAGAGAGAGAGAGAGAGTTCCAACTTTGCTAAACCAAAGAAATGAGATGGAAAGGCTCTATTTATAGGAAATAGAGAAAAATCAGATTTTCTACTGAATTTCCGGGATTGACCAACTTTTATTTTTAACAATCTAATTTGCATTTTCAGATGCAAATAATAGCAAGGAAGTTCTAGATTTGCTATAATTATCTTTTAGACTACATTTTATTCATTTTTGTCCATTTCGTCATTTTCAGTCTTTTAACTTGTCAATCAGCCAAATTTAATTATTAACTTTATTTCAGCTAATTTGGGGCAAGTTTTCATAATTAATTATAACTTAATATAATTAACTATTTAAAATTCATGTGTTCGGTTAATTACTAATAATTTGACAAAATTGCTTAATTATCCAAAGTTTATGCTGTAATTTATATTTAATAAATTACGGGCTGTAACAGTCTTCCCCCGTTAAATTGATTCCGTCCTCGGAATCGACTAGGACAGAAATAACCTTGGATACCTTTCCCTAATTTCGTTTTCTCGCTCCCAAGTTTGCGCAGATCCTTTATGGTATTTCCATTGAACTAACATCATTGGAATTTCCTTGTTGCGCAATTTCGAAACCTTATAATCGATTATACGCTCGGGCTCTTCTTCGTAACGCAGCTGCTCGTCAATTTGTACGTTTTTCCAAGGAATCGCAGCTTCAGCGTCAATCAAACATTTTCGAAGATTACTAACGTGAAATACATCATGAATTCCAGACATTTCGGCAGGCAACTTTAATCTGTAGGCTTGCAATCCTACACGCTCGAGAATTTCAAAAGGACCAACAAATCGAGGGCTCAACTTCCCCCGTTTGCCGAACCTCATTATCCCTTTTCTTGGCGAGACCTTCAACAACACTTTATCACCAACCTCAAACACAATTGGCTTACGTCTTCGATCATGATATTTCTTTTGTCTGTCTTGAGAAGTCTGTATCCGCTGTCGAATCAACTGTAGCTGATCATGGGCTTCTTGCAAAATGGTTGGTCCTGTGATCGGACGTTCACCTGTTTCCCTCCAACAGGTTGGGGTTCGGCATCGACGTCCGTACAAAAGCTGATATGGTGGCATGCCAATAGTCGAGTGATAACTATTGTTGTAAGCAAATTCTACAAACGGAAGGTGAGTATCCCAATTACCACCGAGATCAATCACACAGGCGCGTAGCATATCTTCCAAAGTCAAAATAGTTCTCTCACTTTGCCTGTCGGTTTCTGGATGATAAGCGGTGCTCATCTTAAGTTCAGTACCTAGTCCATTCTGAAAGGCCTTCCAAAAGCGAGAAGTAAATCTGCTGTCACGGTCAGATACTATAGACAATGGCACACCATGTCTAGTCACGATTTCTTTCATGTACAATTCAGCTAGCTTTTCGAGGCGTTCATCTTCACGTATGGGTAGGAAATGGGCTGACTTAGTGAGTCGATCCACTATTACCCATATAGAGTCATGATTCCGTTTAGTCCTGGGCAGCTTCGTCACAAAATCCATGGTTATATGGTCCCACTTCCATTCCGGGATTGGCAATGGTTGTAGTTCCCCCATACGGCTTCTGATGTTCAGATTTGACTTGTAAACAAGTCATGCATTTTTCTACATATCGACCTACGTCTTTCTTCATTCCAGGCCACCAATATTCCGTTCTTAAATCTTGATACATTTTAGTAGAACCAGGATGTATCGCAAATTTCGACATATGAGCCTCCGACAGAATCCGATCACGAACACCTCCTAATCTGGGAACCCATATTCTATTCATGAATCGTCTAAGACCACGATTGTCAAGGGTCAGCTTGGTCACATAAGTAACCATACGCTTGGATTTCAAGTTCTCATCCCGAATGGCTTCAGATTGAGCGGCCATTAACAACTTAGGCAGGGCAGACTCCATAACGACAGAAGTCAAGGCATAACACCGGATATAATGGTTCTGTCCGGATTTGCGGCTTAAGGCATCTGCTACTATGTTTGCTTTACCTGGATATAATCCCATACAGATAATGCCGTCAAATCTTCAATGCAAAGGTTACGGCTGCAAGTTCCAAATCATGCGTCGGATAATTCTTTTCATGCGCCTTTAGCTGCCTTGATGCATAGGCAATTACTTTATCCCGCTGCATCAGCACACAGCCTAATCCCATCCTTGAAGCATCACTATAGACTACAAAGTCGTCGCTACCCTCAGGTAAGGCCAGAATCGGTGCTTCAATTAGCTTACGCTTCAGAGTCTCAAAAGCTCGTTCTTGAGATTCTTTCCATTCAAACTTAACTTCCTTCTTTGTCAGGCTAGTTAAAGGCACCGCAATCTTGGAGAAATCACGGATAAATCTTCGGTAATATCCCGCTAAACCCAAGAAACTTCGAACTTCAGATACGCTTTTCGGTGCTTCCCACTTCTGAACCGCATCTACTTTCGATGGATCCACGGCTATTCCCTCACCCGAGACAATATGTCCTAAAAATTGCACCTGGCGTAACCAGAATTCACATTTGGAGAATTTTGCATAGAGTCGCTCCTTTCGTAACAATTCTAGCAATTCTCGAAAATGCATCGCATGGTCAGATTCAGACTTAGAGTAAATCAAGATGTCATCAATGAAAACTATCACTGATTTGTCCAGCATTGGTCTACATACCCTATTCATGAGGTCCATAAATGCGGCCGGGGCATTTGTGAGACCGAACGACATTACTAGGAATTCAAAATGGCCATAACGAGTACGAAATGCAGTCTTCGGTATGTCAGATTCAAATACCTTGAGTTGATGATATCCAGATCGAAGATCAATCTTCGAGAAGTAGCTAGCCCCTTGCAGTTGATCAAACAAGTCATCAATTCTAGGCAGAGGGTATCGGTTCTTAATAGTTACTTTATTTAGCTCCCGATAATCGATACACATGCGAAAGGTACCATCTTTCTTTTTAACAAAAAGAACCGGAGCACCCCAAGGGGAAGTACTCGGACGAATAAACCCTTTTTCCAATAATTCCTGCAACTGACTCATCATTTCCTTCATTTCATTCGGAGCAAGACGGTAAGGAGCTTTTGCGATAGGAGCTGCACCCGGTACAAGGTCAATGTGGAATTTGATTTGACGATCTGGTGGCAATCCAGAGATGTCATCCGGGAATATATCAGGGAATTCTTGAACTACAGGTACTTCAGACACAGTCTTTTTAACTTCCTTAGCATCTATGGCATATGCTAAATAGGCGGAATAACCTTTGGTTAGGCATTTTCGGGCTTTCATTACAGAAATGAGACCTAAATCCCGAGTCTTTCTATCACCATAAACATAACGTTCACTTCCTTCGGGGGTTCTAATTCTAATTATCCTTTTGGCACAAAGGATTTCAGCATTATTCATCATTAGCCAGTCCATTCCTATAATAACATCGAACTCTCTAATCCACATCGGTATCAGGTCAATGTCCGAGGAGAGGTCATCGATTACTAGCTTACAAGAGCGAAAGACCCTATTTACAGTCACAAAGCTTGAACTAGCAGTTTCTATGTCTAAGGGTACAGGTAACATTACAGGGGCAAAATCAAACTGTTTAGCAAACTTTTCAGACACATACGACAGATTAGAGCCAGAGTCAAATAGGATTAAAGCAGGTGTATCATTAATAAGAAATGTACCCGTGACGACATCAGCAGTCTCTTTTGCCTCTTCGGCTGTCATCTGAAAGGATCTTGGTTGATTCCTCGGAGCAAAAGAACCCTTGACTGATTGCTGAGGTGATGATGCAGGCGGAGGAACAAAGCGGGGCCGGGTACAATCTTTAGCATGGTGCCCCAAAGTGATGCAGTTACGGCAAGCCTCACTGCGCTTGGGACATTCCGACCTGTTATGACCATTCTGTCTACAGCAGTAACACTTAACAAACGCAGGATCACATTTTCCTTCATGAATTTGCTTGCAGCGAGGACAAGCAGGCTTTGGCGCTGAGGTCACAGCATATGATTTAGCCTTCTTAGAAGACTGCTTATCTCCTTTCCTAGAACTTTCATTCTTCTTCTCCACTCTCTCCTTCCCCGATTTCTCAGATTTTTCTTTCTTGCTAGATTTGGCAATAAAAGGACATGCTCGCTCAGGATAGATTTCAAGCTCACCTACCCTAGCAATTTCAACCGACTCTATATAACTTCTCGGCCTACTCGACTTCACAAACTTCCGTATTTCTCTATCCAGACCATCCACAAATAAATCTCTTCGCCTTTCATCCGTATCAACAGGATGATCAGATAACAATGAGAGCCTGGTGAATTCCAACTCATAGTCTGTTACGGACCTTGTACCTTGTGAGTTACAAGATTGCATTACTTACTTGCATATGTTTCGGTACATATTGGTGATTGTTACTGGCTTGTATGGAAACATGTGCTGGTGCTTGTTCCTTGATTACTTAATTATATGTTAGGAACGTATGATAGACACTGTTGAAACTGGAGAACTGCTCCTGAATGTTCCTTGATTACTTGTATTGCTCAGGACCGTTGTGAGTGACAGATTGCATTACTTAGTTGAATATTTTTCGGTACTTATTGGTGATTGCAACAGTTGACTTTTATGGAAACATCTGCTGCTGCTTGTTCATTGGTTACTTAATTGTATGTTAGGAACTTATGATAGACACTGCTGAAACTGGACAACTGCTGCTGCAGGTTCCTTGATTACTTGCACTGCTCAGGACGATGTGAGTGACAGATTGCATTACTTACTTGCATATCTTTCGGTACTTATTGGTGATTGCAACTGACTTGTATGGAAACATCTGCTGCTGCTTGTTCATTGGTTACTTAATTGTATGTTAGGAACTTATGATAGACACTGCTGAAACCGGACAACTGCTTCTGCATGTTCCTTGATTACTTGCAATGCTCAGGATCGCTGTGAGTGATAGATTGCATTACTTACTTGCATATGTTTCGGTACTCATTGGTGATTGTAACTGACTTGTATGGAAATATCTGCTGCTGCTTGTTCCTTGATTACTTAATTGTATGCTAGGAACGTAAGATAGACACTGCTGAAACTGGACTACTGCTGCTGAATTTACCTTGATTACTTGCATCGCTCAGGACCGCTGTGAGTGACAGATTGCATTAGTTAGTTGCATATGTTTCGATACTTATTGGTGATTGCACCTGACTTGTATGGAAACATCTGCCGCTGCTTGTTCCTTGGTTACTTAATTGTATGTTAGGAACTTATGATAGACACTGCTGAAACTCGACAACTGCTGCTGCATTTTCCTTGATTACTTGCATTGCTCAGGACCGCTGTGAGTGACAAGATTGCAGTACTTACTTGCATATGTTTCGGTACATATTGGTGATTGTTACTGGCTTGTATGGAAACATGTGTTGCTGCTTGTTCCTTGATTACTTAATTGTATGTTAGGAACGTAGGATATACACTGTTAAAACTAGATAACTGCTGCTGCAGGTTCCTTGATTACTTGCATTGCTCAGGACCGCTGTGAGTTACAAGATTGCATTACTTACTTGCATATATTTCGGTACATATTGGTGATTGTTACTGGCTTGTATGGAAACATGTGCTGCTGCTTGTTCCTTGATTACTTAATTGTATGTTAGGAACGTATGATAGACACTGTTGAAACTGGAGAACTGCTCCTGAATGTTCCTTGATTACTTGTATTGCTCAGGACCGTTGTGAGTGACAGATTGCATTACTTAGTTGAATATTTTTCGGTACTTATTGGTGATTGCAACAGTTGACTTTTATGGAAACATCTGCTGCTGCTTGTTCATTGGTTACTTAATTGTATGTTAGGAACTTATGATAGACACTGCTGAAACTGGACAACTGCTGCTGCATTTTCCTTGATTACTTGCATTGCTCAGGACCGCTGTGAGTGACACGATTGCATTACTTACTTACATATGTTTCGGTACATATTGGTGATTGTTACTGGCTTGTATGGAAACATGTGTTGCTGCATGTTCCTTGATTACTTAATTGTATGTTAGAAACGTAGGATAGACACTGTTAAAACTAGACAACTGCTGCTGCAGGTTCCTTGATTATTTGCACTGCTCAGGACGATGTGAGTGACAGATTGCATTACTTACTTGCATATGTTTCGGTACTTATTGGTGATTGCAACTGACTTGTATGGAAACATCTGCTGCTGCTTGTTCATTGGTTACTTAATTGTATGTTAGGAACTTATGATAGACACTGCTGAAACCGGACAACTGCTTCTGCATGTTCCTTGATTACTTGCAATGCTCAGGATCGCTGTGAGTGATAGATTGCATTACTTACTTGCATATGTTTCTGTAACATCCAATTTCCACAAACAGTACACGCCATAATATTTCATTTCATAAATAATATTAATTGTTTGATACCACAGGTCCGTCAGCCTGAATACTTAATTACATCAATAATTAAAGATCAAATGGTGGTCTAAACTAGCTTCTAAATCTTCAATCAGAGTGCGGAAGACTGAACAAGCTACCCGGGACCGCATCATCTTTTCAAGATAGGCGTCAGCAAAAGTCCAAAAGTCTGCTATTCATCAAATGTCCAGAATCACTTAGCCTGGGACGAACTACCTGCTATGGTCTTGCCTTTATCAGCTTTTCCTGTAAAAGAGTTGTCATGACAGAGTAAGCTAACAATGCTTAGTGAGTTAACAGAGTTCCATTAGTTACCACACACATGCCATACTATCAGCTCCTGCCGGCAAGTCACTACGTCCTGAGACAGCAAAAGGTTGGGAGACAACCCAGTTTGTTTTCCCCTATGTAAAGCCGAAGCCCTACGGGAAGTGCATGGAAACAAGTCATATAGGAAAGGAATCTGCAGAATTCCCTCCTGTGAATGGAGATCTCGCATTCGGTCCTATCGGATGATGCAGTATGCAACGGCAAGTATATAAACAGTCAAGTAAGCAGTAAGCATGATACGTATTTACATGAAATGTAAAAGTGAACATGCAATCAAGGCAATTCAAGTGTCTAGCTTCAGTAATGTCAAAAGTACGCTTCTATGATACAATAAAGTATAAAAGAAAACATGCAGCAACAAACAGAAGTTTCCATACAGTCGATGACATTCACCAATAAGTATCGAAACATATGCATGTAATTAATGAAATCTGTCACTCACAGTGGTCCGTAGTCAGATAATGCTTAACGAATTAAGCGGTTCAGTTTACTCTGTCAAATCGACGGTCTCCTGCAGTTCAGTTTCAAGTCTGGCATATTAATGTCAAGTCTGTATCATAATCTATATAACCCTAGTTATATATATTCAGGTTATTGTCATTACTGGTTATCGAGTCTGAGGTAGTTCCTATCGTCCCAAGGTGAGTCTATTCTTATCAGATTAATACGATCCATCTAATTACAGATGTGTGGCCTTGAAACAAAGCCAATCGTATTTCTAGCAAGGTGTAACATGTCATACACATTCTAAAGATTCATACAGAGTCGGTTAATTTGTTTGTGCTTAAAATAGATATGCAACTTGAACTTGTGAGTTTTATCATCATCATATTATACTTTTAATTACAATAGGTTGATTAATTACTTAATCTGATTTTAGGAATTTAACTTTGGCCAGGATCAAACTCAGATTCGAATTAAGGAGGCTAGATTCGAACCAGATTCTTTCGAATCTACTTGCTTAGATTCGAAAATGGCACAAACTCGAGACAAGGAGCAGATTCGAAGCACACCTAGATTCGAAGACCACCTAGATTCGAAGACCTTGCTTAGATTCGAACACCACCTAGATTCGAGACCTTGCTTAGATTCGAACACCACCTAGATTCGAGACCTTGCTTAGATTCGAACACCACCTAGATTCGAAGACCTTGCTTAGATTCGAACTCATACACCCTCGAGTCTAGGTGTTTAGATTCGAGACACACACAATTCGAGTCTAGGTATGAATCTCTCGAATCTGTTCATCTTGTTCATCGGTTTTCCAGGTTTTAACAACTAAATATGAGCATAAATGATAGAGAAATGGTTACTAACCTTCGTCCAAGCTATAACCTTCGACTATGGATGATTTCCAAGCAAAAACAGGTCCTAAACGGGGGCAAATCAGCTTCAAATAGAGGGAAAATGAGCAAACTCGAAATTGCTCTTTCAAAACCGAACCAAAAAGACAGAAAAGGGGTCGATCTTACCTCAAATCCGGACGAAATCAAACATGTAATGGTAGATTCGTGAAGAGCTCGACGATCTCTATCCGATGGCGTATGAATCACGAGAATCCGACGGTTCGATTAGGAGAAAAGCTAGAGAGATGTAAACTTAGAGAGAGAAGGAGAAGAGAGTTCTTAGATTTCCAAACCTAATAAATGAGGAGGGGAGGTCATATTTATAGGGAAAATAGGGAAAAAATCAGATTTTCTACTGAATTTTCCGGAATTGACCAACTTTATTTCCCAACAATCCGATTTGCATTTCAAATGCAAATAATAGCAAAGAAATTCTAGATTGCTATAATTGACTTTTAGTCATATTTTTATTCATTTTAGTCCGTTTCGTCATTTTCAGTCTTTAATTTGTCATTTAGCTGAATTTTAATTATTAATTTTATTTCAGCTAATTTTGGGCAACTTTTCATAATTAAATTATAACTTAATATAATTAACTATATAAGATTCATGTTTTCAGTTAATTACTAATATTTGGATAAAATTGCTTTATTATCAAAAGTCTGATGCTGTAATTTATATTTAATAAATTACGGGCTGTTACAGTTTCGGTACTCATTGGTGATTGTTACTGACTTGTATGGAAATATATCCTGCTGCTTGTTCCTTGATTACTTAATTGTATGCTAGGAACGTAAGATAGACACTGCTGAAACTGGACTACTGCTGCTGAATTTACCTTGATTACTTGCATCGCTCAGGACCGCTGTGAGTGACAGATTGCATTAGTTAGTTGCATATGTTTCGATACTTATTGGTGATTGCACCTGACTTGTATGGAAACATCTGCTGCTGCTTGTTCCTTGGTTACTTAATTGTATGTTAGGAACTTATGATAGACACTGCTGAAACCGGACAACTGCTTCTGCATGTTCCTTGATTACTTGCATTGCTCAGGACCGCTGTGAGTGACAGATTGCATTACTTACTTGCATATGTTTCGGTACTCATTGGTGATTGTTACCGGCTTGTATGGAAACATGTGTTGCTGCTTGTTCCTTGATTACTTAATTGTATGTTAGAAACGTATGATAGACGCTGTTGAAACTGGACAACTGCTCCTGCATGTTCCTTGATTACTTGTATTGCTCAGGACCGCTGTGAGTGACAGATTGCATTACTTAGTTGAATATGTTTCGGTACTTATTGGTGATTGCAACAGTTGACTTTTATGGAAACATCTGCTGCTGCTTGTTCATTGGTTACTTAATTGTATGTTAGGAACTTATGATAGACACTGCTGAAACTGGACAACTGCTTCTGCATGTTCCTTGATTACTTGCATTGCTCAGGACCGCTGTGAGTGACAGATTGCATTACTTACTTGCATATGTTTCGGTACATATTGGTGATTGTTACTGGCTTGTATGGAAACATGTACTGCTGCTTGTTCCTTGATTACTTAATTGTATGTTAGGAACGTAGGATAGACAATGTTAAAACTAGACAACTGCTGCTGCAGGTTCCTTGATTACTTGCATTGCTCTGGACCGCTGTGAGTGACAGATTGCATTACTTACTTGCATATGTTTCGGTACTTATTGGTGATTGCAATTGACTTGTACGGAAATATCTGTTGTTGCTTGTTCATTGGTTACTTAATTGTATGTTAGGAACTTATGATAGACTCTGCTGAAACTGGACAACTGATGATGCATTTCCCTTAATTACTTGCATTGCTCAGGACCGCTGTGAGTGACAGGATTGCATTACTTACTTGCATATGTTTCAGTAAATATTGGTGATTGTTACTGGCGTGTATGGAAACATGTGTTGCTGCTTGTTCCTTTATTACTTAATTGTATGTTAGGAACGTAGGATAGACAATATTAAAACTAGACAACTGCTGCTGCAGGTTCCTTGATTACTTGCATTGCTCACGACCGCTGTGAGTGACAGATTGCATTACTTACTTGCATATGTTTCAGTACTTACTGGTGATTGCAACTGACTTGTATGGAAACATCTGTTGCTGCTTGTTCATTGGTTACTTAATTGTATGTTAGGAACTTATGATAGACACTGCTGAAACCGGACAACTGCTTCTGCATGTTCCTTGATTACTTGCATTGCTCAGGACCGCTGTGAGTGACAGATTGCATTACTTACTTGCATATGTTTCGGTACTCATTGGTGATTGTTACTGACTTGTATGGAAATATCTGCTGCTGCTTGTTCCTTGATTACTTAATTGTATGCTAGGAACGTAAGATAGACACTGCTGAAACTGGACTACTGCTGCTGAATTTACCTTGATTACTTGCATCGCTCAGGACCGCTGTGAGTGACAGATTGCATTAGTTAGTTTTATATGTTTCGATACTTATTGGTGATTGCACCTGACTTGTATGGAAACATCTGCTGCTGTTTGTTCCTTGGTTACTTAATTGTATGTTAGGAACTTATGATAGACACTGCTGAAACTGGACAACTGCTGCTGCATTTTCCTTGATTACTTGCATTGCTCAGGACCGCTGTGAGTGACAAGATTGCATTACTTACTTGCATATGTTTCGGTACATATTGGTGATTGTTACTGGCTTGTATGGAAACATGTGTTGCTGCTTGTTCCTTGATTACTTAATTGTATGTTAGGAACGTAGGATAGACACTGTTAAAACTAGACAACTGCTGCTGCAGGTTCCTTGATTACTTGCACTGCTCAGGACCGCTGTGAGTTACAAGATTGCATTACTTACTTGCATATGTTTCGGTACATATTGGTGATTGTTACCGGCTTGTATGGAAACATGTGCTGCTGCTTGTTCCTTGATTACTTAATTGTATGTTAGGAACGTATGATAGACACTGTTGTAACTGGACAACTGCTCCTGCATGTTCCTTGATTACTTGTATTGCTCAGGACCGCTGTGAGTGACAGATTGCATTACTTAGTTGAATATGTTTCGGTACTTATTGGTGATTGCAACAGTTGACTTTTATGGAAACATCTGCTGCTGCTTGTTCATTGGTTACTTAATTGTATGTTAGGAACTTATGATAGACACTGCTGAAACTGGACAACTGCTGCTGCATTTTCCTTGATTACTTGCATTGCTCAGGACTGCTGTGAGTGACACGATTGCATTACTTACTTACATATTTTTCGGTACATATTGGTGATTGTTACTGGCTTGTATGGAAACATGTGTTGCTGCTTGTTCCTTGATTACTTAATTGTATGTTAGGAACGTAGGATAGACACTGTTAAAACTAGACAACTGCTGCTGCAGGTTCCTTGATTACTTGTATTGCTCAGGACCGCTGTGAGTGACAGATTGCATTACTTAGTTGAATATGTTTCGGTACTTATTAGTGATTGCAACAGTTGACTTTTATGGAAACATCTGCTGCTGCTTGTTCATTTGTTACTTAATTGTATGTTAGGAACTTATGATAGACACTGCTGAAACTGGACAACTGCTGCTGCATTTTCCTTGATTACTTGCATTGCTCAGGACCGCTGTGAGTGACAAGATTGCATTACTTGCTTGCATATGTTTCAGTACATATTGGTGATTGTTACTGGCTTGTATGGAAACATGTGTTGCCGCTTGTTCCTTGATTACTTAATTGTATGTTAGGAACGTAGGATAGACACTGTTAAAACTAGACAACTGCTGCTGCAGGTTCCTTGATTACTTGCACTGCTCAGGACCGCTGTGAGTGACAGATTGCATTACTTACTTGCATATGTTTCGGTACTTATTGGTGATTGCAACCGACTTGTATGGAAACATCTGTTGCTGCTTGTTCATTGGTTACTTAATTGTATGTTAGGAACTTATGATAGACACTGCTGAAACCGGACAACTGCTTCTGCATGTTCCTTGATTACTTGCATTGCTCAGGACCGCTGTGAGTGACAGATTGCATTACTTACTTGCATATGTTTCGGTACTTATTGGTGATTGTTACTGACTTGTATGGAAACATCTGCTGCTCCTTGTTCCTTGACTACTTAATTGTATGTTAGGAACGTATGATAGACACTGCTGAAACTGGACAACTGCTGCAGCATGTTCCTTGATTACTTGCATTGGTCAGGACTGCTCTGAGTGACAGATTGCATTACTTACTTGCATATGTTTCGGTACACATTGGTGATTCTTACTGACTGACTTGTTTGGAAACATCTGCTGCTGCGTGTTCCTTGATTACTTAATTGTATGTTAGGAACGTATGATAGACACTACTGAAACTGGACAACTATTGATGCATGTTCCTTGATTACTTGCATTGCTCGGGACCGCTGTGAGTGATAGATTGCATTACTTACTTGCATATGTTTGGGTACTTATTGGTGATTGTTACTGACTTGTATGGAAACATCTGCTGCTGCGTGTTCCTTGATTACTTAATTGTATCTTACGAACGTATGATAGACACAGCTGAAACTGGACAACTACTGATGCATATTCCTTGATTACTTGCATTGCTCAGGACCGTTGTGACTGACAGATTGCATTACTTACTTGGATATGTTTCGAAACTTATTGGTGATTATTACTGACTTGTATGGAAACATATGCTGCTGCTTGTTTCTTGATTAATTAATTGTATGTTAGGAACGTACGATAGACACTGCTGAAACTGGACAACTGCTACTGCATGTTCCTTGATTACTTGCATTGCTCACGACCGCTGTGAGTGACCGATTGCATTTCATACTTGCATATGTTTCGGTACTTATTGGTGATTGTTACTGACTTGTATGGAAACATCTGCTGCTCCTTGTTCCTTGACTACTTAATTGTATGTTAGGAACGTATGATAGACACTGCTGAAACTGGACAACTGCTGCAGCATGTTCCTTGATTACTTGCATTGGTCAGGACAGCTATGAGTGACAGATTGCATTACTTACTTGCATATGTTTCGTTACATATTGGTGATTGTTACTGACTTGTATGGAAACATCTGCTGCTGCGTGTTCCTTGATTACTTAATTGTATGTTAGGAACGTATGATAGACACTGGTGAAACTGGATAACTGCTAGAGCATGTTCCTTGATTACTTGCATTGCTCAGGACCACTATGAGTGACAGATTGCAATACTTACTTGCATATGTTTCGGTACATATTGGTGATTGTTACTGACTTGTATGGAAACATCTGCTGCTGCATGTTCCTTGATTACTTAATTGAATGTTAGGAACGTATGATAGACACTGCTGAAACTGGACAACTACTGATGCATGTTCCTTGATTACTTGCATTGCTCAGGACCGCTGTGAGTGAGAGATTGCATTACTTACTTGCATATGTTTCGGTACTTATTGGTGATTATTACTGACTTGTATGGAAACATCTGCTGCTGCTAGTTTCTTGATTACTTAATTGTATGTTAGGAACATATGATAGACACTGCAGAAACTGGACAACTCCTGTAGCATGTTCCTTGATTACTTGCATTGCTCACGACCGCTATGAGTGACAGATTACATTACTTACTTGCTTATGTTTCGGTACATATTGGTGATTGTTACTGACTGACTTGTTTGGAAACATCTGCTGCTGCGTGTTCCTTGATTACTTAATTGTATGTTAGGAACGTTTGGTAGACACTACTGAAACTGGACAACTACTGATGCATGTTCCTTGATTACTTGCATTGCTCAGGACCGCTGTGAGTGATAGATTGCATTACTTACTTGCATATGTTTCGGTACTTATTGGTGATTGTTACTGACTTGTATGGAAACATCTGCTGCTGCGTGTTCCTTGATTACTTATTTGTATCTTACGAACGTATGATAGACACAGCTGAAACTGGACAACTACTGATGCATGTTCCTTGATTACTTGCATTGCTCAGGACCGCTGTGAGTGACAGATTGCATTAGTTACTTGGATATGTTTCGAAACTTATTGGTGATTATTACTGACTTGTATGGAAACATCTGTTGCTGCTTGTTTCTTGATTACTTAATTGGATGTTAGGAACGTATGATAGACACTGCTGAAACTGGACAACTGCTACTGCATGTTCCTTGATTACTTGCATTGCTCACGACCGCTGTGAGTGACCGATTGCATTACATACTTGCATATGTTTCGGTACTTATTGGTGATTGTTACTGACTTGTATGGAAACATCTGCTGCTCCTTGTTCCTTGACTACTTAATTGTATGTTAGGAACGTATGATAGACACTGCTGAAACTGGACAACTGCTGCAGCATGTTCCTTGATTACTTGCATTGGTCAGGACTGCTATGAGTGACAGATTGCATTACTTACTTGCATATGTTTCGGTACACATTGGTGATTGTTACTGACTTGTATGGTAACATCTGCTGCTGCGTGTTCCTTGATTACTTAATTGTATGTTAGGAACGTATGATAGACACTGCTGAAACTGGACAACTACTGATGCATGTTCCTTGATTACTTGCATTGCTCAGGACCGCTGGAGTGACCAATTGCATTACTAACTTGCATATGTTTCGGTACTTATTGGTGATTATTACTGACTTGTATGGAAACATCTGCTACTGCTAGTTTCTTGATTACTTAATTGTATGTTAGGAACGTATGATAGAAACTGCAGAAACTGGACAACTTCTGTAGCATGTTCCTTGATTACTTGCATTGCTCACGACCGCTGTGAGTGACCGATTGCATTACTTTCTTGCATATGTTTCGGTACCTATTGGTGATTGATACTGACTTGAGCATGTTCCTTGATTACTTGCATTGCTCAGGACCGCTATGAGTAACAGATTGCATTACTTACTTGCATATGTTTCGGTACATATTGGTGATTGTTTCTGACTTGTATGGAAACATCTGCTGCTGCGTGTTCCTTGATTACTTAATTGAATGTTAGGAACGTATGATAGACACTGCTGAAACTAGACAATTACTGATGCATGTTCGTTGATTACTTGCATTGCTCAGGACCGCTGTGAGTGACAGATTGCATTAATTACTTGCATATGTTTCAGTACTTATTGGTGATCATTACTGACTTGTATGGAAACATCTGCTGCTACGTGTTTCTTGATTACTTATTTAGATGTTAGGAACGTATGATAGACACTGCTTAAACTGGACAACTGCTGTAGCATGTTCCTTGATTACTTGCATTGCTCACGACCGCTATGAGTAACAGATTGCATTACTTACTTGCATATATTCCGGTACATATTGGTGACTGTTACTGACTTGTATGGAAACATCTGCTGCTGCGTGTTCCTTGATTACTTAATTGTATGTTAGGAAGGTATGATTGACACAGCTGAAACTGGACAACTACTGGTGCATGTTCCTTGATTACTTGCATTGCTCAGGACCGCTGTGAGTGATAAATTGCATTACTTAGTTGCATATGTTTTGGTACTTATTGGTGATTATTTACTGACTTGTATGGAAACATCTGCTGCTGCTTGTTTCTTGATTACTTAGCTGTATGTTAGGAACGTATGATAGACACTGCTGAAACTGGACAACTGCTGCTGCATGTTCCTTGATTACTTGCATTGCTCACGACCGCTGTGAGTGATTGATGGCTTTACTTACTTGCATACGTTTCGGTACTAATTGGTGACTGTTATAGACTTGTATGGAAACGTCTGCTGCTCCTTGTTCCTTGACTACTTAATTGTATGTTAGGAACGTATGATAGACACTGCTAAAACTGGACAACTGCTGCAGCATGTTCCTTGATTACTTGCATTGCTCAGGACCGCTATGAGTGACAGATTGCATTACTTACTTGCATATGTTTCTGTACTTATTAGTGATCATTACTGACTTGTATGGAAACATCTGCTGCTTGTTTTTCTTGATTACTTAATTATATGTTAGGAACGTATGATAGACACTGCTGAAACTGGAAACCTGCTGCAGCATGTCCCTTGATTATTTGCATTGCTCTGGACCGCTATGAGTGACAGATTGCATTACTTACTTGCATATGTTTCGGTACATATTGGTGATTGTTACTGACTTGTATGGAAACATCTGCTGCTGCTTGTTTCTTGATTACTTAATTGTATGTTAGGAACGTACGATAGACACTGCTGAAACTGGACAACTGCTGCTGCATGTTCCTTGATTACTTGCATTGCTCACGACCGCTGTGAGTGACAGATTGCATTATTGGTGATCATTACTGACTTATTGGTGATCATTACTGACTTGTATGGAAACATCTGCTGCTACTTGTTACTTGATTACTTAATTAGATGTTAGGAACGTATGATAGACACTACTGAAACTGGACAACTGCTGTAGCATGTTCGTTGATTACTTGCATTGCTCACGACCGCTATGAGTAACAGATTGCATTACTTACTTGCATATGTTTCGGTACATATTGGTGATTGTTACCGACTTGTATGGAAACATCTGCTGCTGCTAGTTTCTTGATTACTTAATTGTATGTTAGGAACGTATGATAGACACTACTGAAACTGGACAACTCCTGCTACATGTTCCTTGATTACTTGCATTGCTCACGACCGCTGTGAGTGACCGATTGCATTACTTTCTTGCATATGTTTCGGTACCTATTGGTGATTGTTACTGACTTGAGCATGTTCCTTGATTACTTGCATTGCTGAGGACCGCTATGAGTGACAAATGTCATTACTTGCATATTTTTCGGTACATATTGGTGATTGTTACAGACTTGTATGGAAACATCTGCTGCTCCTTGTTCCTTGACTACTTAATTGTATGTTAGGAACGTATGATAGACACTGCTAAAATTGGACAAGTGCTGCAGCATGTTCCTTGATTACTTGCATTGCTCAGGACCGCTATGAGTGACAGATTGCATTACTTACTTGCATATGTTTCGGTACAAATTGGTGATTGTTACTGACTTGTATGGAAACATCTGCTGCTGCATGTTCCTTGATTACTTAATTGAATGTTAGGAACGTATGATAGACACTGCTGAAACTGGACAACTACTGATGCATGTTCCTTAATTACTTGCATTGCTCAGGACCGCTGTGAGTGAGAGGTTGCATTACTTACTTGCATATGTTTCGGTATTTATTGGTGATTATTACTGACTTGTATGGAAACATCTGCTGCTGCTAGTTTCTTGATTATTAATTGTATGTTAGGAACGTATGAAAGACACTGCAGAAACTGGACAACTCCTGTAGCATGTTCCTTGATTACTTGCATTGCTCACGACCGCTATGAGTGACAGATTACATTACTTACTTGCATATGTTTCGGTACATATTGGTGATTGTTACTGACTGACTTGTTTGGAAACATCTGCTGCTGCGTGTTCCTTGATTACTTAATTGTATGTTAGGAACGTTTGATAGACACTACTGAATCTGGACAACTACTGATGCATGTTCCTTGATTACTTGCATTGCTCAGGACCGCTGTGAGTGATAGATTGCATTACTTACTTGCATATGTTTCGGTACTTATTGGTGATTGTTACTGACTTGTATGGAAACATCTGCTGCTGCGTGTTCCTTGATTACTTATTTGTATCTTACGAACGTATGATAGACACAGCTGAAACTGGACAACTACTGATGCATGTTCCTTGATTACTTGCATTGCTCAGGACCGCTGTGAGTGACAGATTGCATTAGTTACTTGGATATGTTTCGAAACTTATTGGTGATTATTACTGACTTGTATGGAAACATCTGTTGCTGCTTGTTTCTTGATTACTTAATTGGATGTTAGGAACGTATGATAGACACTGCTGAAACTGGACAACTGCTACTGCATGTTCCTTGATTACTTGCATTGCTCACGACCGCTGTGAGTGACCGATTGCATTACATACTTGCATATGTTTCGGTACTTATTGGTGATTGTTACTGACTTGTATGGAAACATCTGCTGCTCCTTGTTCCTTGACTACTTAATTGTATGTTAGGAACGTATGATAGACACTGCTGAAACTGGACAACTGCTGCAGCATGTTCCTTGATTACTTGCATTGGTCAGGACTGCTATGAGTGACAGATTGCATTACTTACTTGCATATGTTTCGGTACACATTGGTGATTGTTACTGACTTGTATGGTAACATCTGCTGCTGCGTGTTCCTTGATTACTTAATTGTATGTTAGGAACGTATGATAGACACTGCTGAAACTGGACAACTACTGATGCATGTTCCTTGATTACTTGCATTGCTCAGGACCGCTGGAGTGACCAATTGCATTACTAACTTGCATATGTTTCGGTACTTATTGGTGATTATTACTGACTTGTATGGAAACATCTGCTACTGCTAGTTTCTTGATTACTTAATTGTATGTTAGGAACGTATGATAGAAACTGCAGAAACTGGACAACTTCTGTAGCATGTTCCTTGATTACTTGCATTGCTCACGACCGCTGTGAGTGACCGATTGCATTACTTTCTTGCATATGTTTCGGTACCTATTGGTGATTGATACTGACTTGAGCATGTTCCTTGATTACTTGCATTGCTCAGGACCGCTATGAGTAACAGATTGCATTACTTACTTGCATATGTTTCGGTACATATTGGTGATTGTTTCTGACTTGTATGGAAACATCTGCTGCTGCGTGTTCCTTGATTACTTAATTGAATGTTAGGAACGTATGATAGACACTGCTGAAACTAGACAATTACTGATGCATGTTCGTTGATTACTTGCATTGCTCAGGACCGCTGTGAGTGACAGATTGCATTAATTACTTGCATATGTTTCAGTACTTATTGGTGATCATTACTGACTTGTATGGAAACATCTGCTGCTACGTGTTTCTTGATTACTTATTTAGATGTTAGGAACGTATGATAGACACTGCTTAAACTGGACAACTGCTGTAGCATGTTCCTTGATTACTTGCATTGCTCACGACCGCTATGAGTAACAGATTGCATTACTTACTTGCATATATTCCGGTACATATTGGTGACTGTTACTGACTTGTATGGAAACATCTGCTGCTGCGTGTTCCTTGATTACTTAATTGTATGTTAGGAAGGTATGATTGACACAGCTGAAACTGGACAACTACTGGTGCATGTTCCTTGATTACTTGCATTGCTCAGGACCGCTGTGAGTGATAAATTGCATTACTTAGTTGCATATGTTTCGGTACTTATTGGTGATTATTTACTGACTTGTATGGAAACATCTGCTGCTGCTTGTTTCTTGATTACTTAGCTGTATGTTAGGAACGTATGATAGACACTGCTGAAACTGGACAACTGCTGCTGCATGTTCCTTGATTACTTGCATTGCTCACGACCGCTGTGAGTGATTGATGGCTTTACTTACTTGCATACGTTTCGGTACTAATTGGTGATTGTTACAGACTTGTATGGAAACATCTGCTGCTCCTTGTTCCTTGACTACTTAATTGTATGTTAGGAACGTATGATAGACACTGCTAAAACTGGACAACTGCTGCAGCATGTTCCTTGATTACTTGCATTGCTCAGGACCGCTATGAGTGACAGATTGCATTACTTACTTGCATATGTTTCTGTACTTATTAGTGATCATTACTGACTTGTATGGAAACATCTGCTGCTTGTTTTTCTTGATTACTTAATTATATGTTAGGAACGTATGATAGACACTGCTGAAACTGGAAACCTGCTGCAGCATGTCCCTTGATTATTTGCATTGCTCTGGACCGCTATGAGTGACAGATTGCATTACTTACTTGCATATGTTTCGGTACATATTGGTGATTGTTACTGACTTGTATGGAAACATCTGCTGCTGCTTGTTTCTTGATTACTTAATTGTATGTTAGGAACGTACGATAGACACTGCTGAAACTGGACAACTGCTGCTGCATGTTCCTTGATTACTTGCATTGCTCACGACCGCTGTGAGTGACAGATTGCATTATTGGTGATCATTACTGACTTATTGGTGATCATTACTGACTTGTATGGAAACATCTGCTGCTACTTGTTACTTGATTACTTAATTAGATGTTAGGAACGTATGATAGACACTACTGAAACTGGACAACTGCTGTAGCATGTTCGTTGATTACTTGCATTGCTCACGACCGCTATGAGTAACAGATTGCATTACTTACTTGCATATGTTTCGGTACATATTGGTGATTGTTACCGACTTGTATGGAAACATCTGCTGCTGCTAGTTTCTTGATTACTTAATTGTATGTTAGGAACGTATGATAGACACTACTGAAACTGGACAACTCCTGCTACATGTTCCTTGATTACTTGCATTGCTCACGACCGCTGTGAGTGACCGATTGCATTACTTTCTTGCATATGTTTCGGTACCTATTGGTGATTGTTACTGACTTGAGCATGTTCCTTGATTACTTGCATTGCTGAGGACCGCTATGAGTGACAAATGTCATTACTTGCATATTTTTCGGTACATATTGGTGATTGTTACAGACTTGTATGGAAACATCTGCTGCTCCTTGTTCCTTGACTACTTAATTGTATGTTAGGAACGTATGATAGACACTGCTAAAATTGGACAAGTGCTGCAGCATGTTCCTTGATTACTTGCATTGCTCAGGACCGCTATGAGTGACAGATTGCATTACTTACTTGCATATGTTTCGGTACTTATTGGTGATCATTACTGACTTGTATGGAAACATCTGCTGCTTGTTTTTCTTGATTACTTAATTATATGTTAGGAACGTATGATAGACACTGCTGAAACTGGAAACCTGCTGCAGCATGTTCCTTGATTATTTGCATTGCTCAGGACCGCTATGAGTGACAGATTGCATTACTTACTTGCATATGTTTCGGTACATATTGTTGATTGTTACTGACTTGTATGGAAACATCTGCTGCTGCGTTTTCCTTGAGTACTTAATTGTATGTTACGAACGTATGATAGACACTGCTGAAACTGGACAACTACTGAGCATGTCCTTGATACTTGCATTGCTCAGGAACCGCTGTGAGTGACAGATTGCATTCTTACTTTGCATATGTTGGAAACTTATTGGTGATTATTACTGACTTGTATGGAAACATCTGCTGCTGCTTGTTCTGTGAATTAACTTAATTGTATGTTAATGGACGTATGATAGACACTGCTGAAACTGGACAACTGCTGCCATGTTTCCTTGGATTACTTCATTGCTCTAACGTAGAACCGCTGTGAATGACCGATTGGCATTACTACTTGCATATGTTTTCGGTACTTATTGGTGATCGTTACTGACTTGTATGGAAACATCTGCTGCTCCTTGTTCCTTGACTACTTAATTGTATGTTAGGAACGTATGATAGGCACTGCTGAAACTGGACAACTGCTGGAGCATGTTCCGTGATTACTTGCATTGGTCAGGACTGCTATGAGTGACAGATTGCATTACTTACTTGCATATGTTTCGGTACATATTGGTGATTGTTACTGACTTGTATGGAAACATCTGCTGTTGCGTGTTCCTTGAGTACTTAATTCTATGTTAGGAACGTATGATAGACACTGCTGAAACTGGACAAATAATGATGCATGTTCCTTGATTACTTGCATTGCTCAGGACCGCTGTGAGTGATAGATTGCATTACTAACTTGCATATGTTTCGGTACTTATTGGTGATTATTACTGACTTGTATGGAAACATCTGCTGCTGCTAGTTTCTTGATTACTTAATTGTATGTTAGGAAAGTATGATAGACACTGCTGAAACTAGACAACTCCTGCTGCATGTTCCTTGATTACTTGCATTGCTCACGACCGCTGTGAGTGACCGATTGCATTACTTTCTTGCATATGTTTCGGTACCTATTGGTGATTGTTACTGACTTGAGCATGTTCCTTGATTACTTGCATTGCTCAGGACCGCTATGAGTGACAAATTGCATTACTTACTTGCATATTTTTCGGTACATATTGGTGATTGTTACTGACTTGTATGAAAACATCTGCTGCTGCGTGTTCCTTGATACTTAATTGAATGTTAGGAACGTATGATAGACACTGCTAAAACTAGACAACTACTGATGCATGTTCCTTAATTACTCGCATTGCTCAGGACCGCTGTGAGTGACAGATTGCATTACTTACTTGCATATGTTTCAGTACTTATTGGTGATCATTACTGACTTGTATGGAAACATCTGCTGCTACTTGTTTATTGATTACTTAATTAGATGTTAGGAACGTATGATAGACACTGCTGAAACTGGACAACTGCTGATGCATGTTCCTTGATTACTTGCATTGCTCAGGACCGCTGTGAGTGATAGATTGCATTACTAACTTTCATATGTTTCGGTACTTATTGGTGATTATTACTGACTTGTATGGAAACATCTGCTGCTGCTAGTTTCTTGATTACTTAATTGTATGTTAGGAAAGTATGATAGACACTGCTGAAACTGGACAACTCCTGCTGCATGTTCCTTGATTACTTGCATTGCTCACGACCGCTGTGAGTGACCGATTGCATTACTTTCTTGCATATGTTTCGGTACCTATTGGTGATTGTTACTGACTTGAGCATGTTCCTTGATTACTTGCATTGCTCAGGACCACTATGAGTGACAAATTGCATTACTTACTTGCATATTTTTCGGTACATATTGGTGATTGTTACTGACTTGTATGAAAACATCTGCTGCTGCGTGTTCCTTGATACTTAATTGAATGTTATGAACGTATGATAGACACTGCTAAAACTAGACAACTACTGATGCATGTTCCTTAATTACTCGCATTGCTCAGGACCGCTGTGAGTGACAGATTGCATTACTTACTTGCATATCTTTCAGTACTTATTGGTGATCATTACTGACTTGTATGGAAACATCTGCTGCTACTTGTTTATTGATTACTTAATTAGATGTTAGGAACGCATGATAGACACTGCTGAAACTGGACAACTGCTGTAGCATGTTCCTTGATTACTTGCATTGCTCACGACCGCTCTGAGTAACAGATTGCATTACTTACTTGCATATGTTTCGGTACATATTGGTGATTGTTACGGACTTGTATGGAAACATCTGCTGCTGCGTGTTACTTGATTACTTAATTGTATGTTAGGAACGTATGATAGACACTGCTGAAACTGGACAACTACTGATGCATGTTCCTTGATTACTTGCATTGCTCAGGACCGCTGTGAGTGATAGATTGCATTACTAACTTGCATATGTTTCGGTACTTATTGATTATTATTACTGACTTGTATGGAAACATCTGCTGCTGCTAGTTTCTTGATTACTTAATTGTATGTTAGGAACGTATGATAGACACTGCTGAAACAGGACAACTCCTGCTGCATGTTCCTTGATTACTTGCATTGCTCACGACCGCTGTGATTGACCGATTGCATTACTTTCTTGCATATGTTTTGGTACCTGTTGGTGATTGTTACTGACTTGAGCATGTTCCTTGATTACTTGCATTGCTCAGGACCGCTATGAGTGACAAATTGCATTACTTACTTGCATATTTTTCGGTACATATTGGTGATTGTTACAGACTTGTATGGAAACATCTGCTGCTCCTTGTTCCTTGACTACTTAATTGTATGTTAGGAACGTATGATAGACACTGCTAAAATTGGACAAGTGCTGCAGCATGTTCCTTGATTACTTGCATTGCTCAGGACCGCTATGAGTGACAGATTGCATTACTTACTTGCATATGTTTCGGTACTTATTGGTGATCATTACTGACTTGTATAGAAACATCTGCTGCTTGTTTTTCTTGATTACTTAATTATATGTTAGGAACGTATGATAGACACTGCTGAAACTGGAAACCTGCTGCAGCATGTTCCTTGATTATTTGCATTGCTCAGGACCGCTATGAGTGACAGATTGCATTACTTACTTGCATATGTTTCGGTACATATTGGTGATTGTTACTGACTTGTATGGAAACATCTGCTGCTGCGTGTTCCTTGATTACTTAATTGTATGTTACGAACGTATGATAGACACTGCTGAAACTGGACAACTACTGACGCATGTTCCTTGATTACTTGCATTGCTCAAGACCGCTGTGAGTGACAGATTGCATTACATACTTGCATATGTTTCGAAACTTATTGGTGATTATTACTGACTTGTATGGAAACATCTGCTGCTGCTTGTTTCTTGATTACTTAATTGTATGTTAGGAACGTATGATAGACACTGCTGAAACTGGACAACTCCTGCTGCATGTTCCTTGATTACTTGCATTGCTCACGACCGCTGTGAATGACCGATTGCATTACTTTCTTGCATATGTTTCGGTACCTATTGGTGATTGTTACTGACTTGAGCATGTTCCTTGATTACTTGCATTGCTCTATCAGCTATGAGTGACAAATTGCATTACTTATTTGAATATTTTTCGGTACATATTGGTGATTGTTACATACTTGTATGGAAACATCTGCTGCTCCTTGTTCCTTGACTACTTAATTGTATGTTAGGAACGTATGATAGACACTGCTAAAAATGGACAAGTGCTGCAGCATGTTCCTTGATTACTTGCATTGCTCAGGACCGCTATGAGTGACAGATTGCATTACTTACTTGCATATGTTTCGGTACTTATTGGTGATCATTACTGACTTGTATGGAAACATCTGCTGCTTGTTTTTCTTGATTACTTAATTATATGTTAGGAACGTATGATAGACACTGCTGAAACTGGAAACCTGCTGCAGCATGTTCCTTGATTATTTGCATTGCTCAGGACCGCTATGAGTGACAGATTGCATTACTTACTTGCATATGTTTCGGTACATATTGGTGATTGTTACTGACTTGTATGGAAACATCTGCTGCTGCGTGTTCCTTGATTACTTAATTGTATGTTACGAACGTATGATAGACACCGCTGAAACTGGACAACTACTGATGCATGTTCCTTGATTACTTGCATTGCTCAGGACCGCTGTGAGTGAGAGATTGCATTACTTACTTGCATATGTTTCGGTACTTATTGGTGATTATTATTGACTTGTATGGAAACATCTGTTGCTGCTAGTTTCTTGATTACTTAATTGTATGTTAAGAACATATGATAGACACTGCTGAAACTGGACAACTCCTGTAGCATGTTCCTTGATTACTTGCATTGCTCACGACCGCTATGAGTGACAGATTGCATTACTTACTTGCATATGTTTCGGTACATATTGGTGATTGTTACTGACTTGTATGGAAACATCTGCTGCTCCTTGTTCCTTGACTACTTAATTGTATGTTAGGAACGTATGATAGACACTGCTGAAACTGAACAACTGCTGCAGCATGTTCCTTGATTACTTGCATTGCTCAGGACCGCTGTGAGTGATCGATTGCATTACTTTCTTGTATATGTTTCGGTACCTATTGGTGATTGTTACTGACTTGTATGGAAACATCTGCTGCTCCTTGTTCCTTGACTACTCAATTGTATGTTAGGAACGTATGATAGACACTCGTGAAACTGGACAACTGCTAGAGCATGTTCCTTGATTACTTGCATTGCTCGGGACCGCTATGAGTGACAGATTGCATTACTTACTTGCATATGTTTCGGTACATATTGGTGATTGTTACTGACTTGTATGTTATGGAAACATCTGCTGCTGCATGTTCCTTGATTACTTAATTGAATGTTAGGAACGTATGATAGACACTGCTGAAACTGGACAACTACTGATGCATGTTCCTTGATTACTTGCATTGCTCAGGACCGCTGTGAGTGAGAGATTGCATTACTTACTTGCACATGTTTCGGTACTTATTGGTGCTTATTACTGACTTGTATGGAAACATCTGCTGCTGCTAGTTTCTTGATTACTTAATTGTATGTTAGGAACGTATCATAGACACTGCAGAAACTGGACAACTCCTGTAGCATGTTCCTTGATTACTTGCATTGCTCAAGACCGCTATGAGTGACAGATTGCATTACTTACTTGCATATGTTTCGGTACATATTGGTGATTGTTACTGACTTGTTTGGAAACATCTGCTACTGCGTGTTCCTTGAATACTTAATTGTATGTTAGGAACGTATGATAGACACTGCTGAAACATGACAACTACTGATGCATGTTCCTTGATTACTTGCATTTCTCAGGACCGCTGTGAGTGATAGATTGCATTACTTACTTGCATATGTTTCGGTACTTATTGGTGATTGTTACTGACTTGTATGGAAACATCTGCTACTCCTTGTTCCTTGACTACTTAATTGTATGTTAGGAACGTATGATAGACACTGGTGAAACTGAACAACTGCTGCAGCATGTTCCTTGATTACTTGCATTGCTCAGGACCGTTGTGAGTGATCGATTGCATTACTTTCTTGCATATGTTTCGGTAGCTATTGGTGATTGTTACTGACTGTATGGAAACATCTGCTGCTCCTTGTTCCTTGACTACTCAATTGTATGTTAGGAACGTATGATAGACACTGGTGAAACTGGACAACTGCTAGAGCATGTTCCTTGATTACTTACATTGCTCGGGACCGCTATGAGTGACAGATTGCATTACTTACTTGCATATGTTTCAGTACATATTGGTGATTGTTACTGACTTGTATGTTATGGAAACATCTGCTGCTGCATGTTCCTTGATTACTTAATTAAATGTTAGGAACGTATGATAGACACTTCTGAAACTGGACAACTACTGATGCATGTTCCTTGATTACTTACATTGCTCAGGACCGCTGTGAGTGAGAGATTGCATTACTTACTTGCATATGTTTCGGTACTTATTGGTGATTATTACCGACTTGTATGGAAACATCTGCTCCTGCTAGTTTCTTGATTACTTAATTGTATGTTAGGAACATATGATAGACACTGCAGAAACTGGACAACTCCTGTACCATGTTCCTTGATTACTTGCATTGCTCACGACCGCTATGAGTGACAGATTGCATTACTTACTTGCATATGTTTCGGTACATATTGGTGAATGTTACTGACTGACTTGTTTGGAAACATCTGCTGCTGCGTGTTCCTTGATTACTTAATTGTATATTAGGAACGTATGATAGACACTACTGAAACTGGACAACTACTGATGCATGTTCCTTGATTACTTGCATTGCTCAGGACCGCTGTGAGTGACAGATTGCATTACTTACTTGCATATGTTTCGGTACATATTGGTGATTGTTACTGACTTGTATGGAAACATTTGCTGCTGCGTGTTACTTGATTACTTAATTGTATGTTAGGAACGTATGATAGACACTGCTGAAACTGGACAACTACTGATGCATGTTCCTTGATTACTTGCATTGCTCAGGACCGCTGTGAGTGATAGATTGGATTACTAACTTGCATATTTTTCGGTACTTATTGGTAATTATTACTGACTAGTATGGAATCATCTGCTGCTGCTAGTTTCTTGATTACTTAATTGTATGTTAGGAACGTATGATAGACACTGCTGAAACTGGACAACTCCTGCTGCATGTTCCTTGATTACTTGCATTGCTCACGACCGCTGTGAGTGACAAATTGCATTACTTACTTGCATATTTTTCGGTACATATTGGTGATTGTTACAGACTTGTATGGAAACATCTGCTGCTCCTTGTTCCTTGACTACTTAATTGTATGTTAGGAACGTATGATAGACACTGCTAAAATTGGACAAGTGCTGCAGCATGTTCCTTGATTACTTGCATTGCTCAGGACCGCTATGAGTGACAGATTGCATTACTTACTTGCATATGTTTCGGTACTTATTGGTGATCATTACTGACTTGTATGGAAACATCTGCTGCTTGTTTTTCTTGATTACTTAATTATATGTTAGGAACGTATGATAGACACTGCTGAAACTGGAAACCTGCTGCAGCATGTTCCTTGATTATTTGCATTGCTCAGGACCGCTATGAGTGACAGATTGCATTACTTACTTGCATATGTTTCGGTACATATTGGTAATTGTTTCTGACTTGTATGGAACCATCTGCTGCTGCGTGTTCCTTGATTACTTAATTGTATGTTACGAACGTATGATAGACACTACTGAAACTGGACAACTACTGATGCATGTTCCTTGATTACTTGCATTGCTCAGGACCACTGTGAGTGACAGATTGCATTACATACTTGCATATGTTTCGAAACTTATTGGTGATTATTACTGACTTGTATGGAAACATCTGCTGCTGCTTGTTTCTTGATTACTTAATTGTATGTTAGGAACGTATGATAGACACTGCTAAAACTGGACAACTGCTGATGCATGTTCCTTGATTACTTTGATTGCTCACGACCGCTGTGAGTGACGGATTGCATTACTTACTTGCATATGTTTCGGTACTTATTGGTGATTGTTACTGACTTGTATGGAAACATCGGCTGCTCCTTGTTCCTTGACTACTTAATTGTATGTTAGGAACGTATGATAGACACTGCTGAAACTGGACAACTGCTGCAACATGTTCCTTGATTACTTGCATTGCTCTGGACCGCTATGGGTGACAAATTGCATTACTTACTTGCATATGTTTCGGTACGTATTGGTGATCATTACTGACTTGTATGGAAACATATGCTGATGCTTATTTCTTGATTACTTAATTATATGTTAGGAACGTATGATAGACACTGCTGAAACTGGACAACTGCTGCAACATGTTCCTTGATTACTTGCATTGCTCAGGACCGCTATGATTGACAAATTGCATTACTTACTTGCATATGTTTCGGTACATATTGGTGATTGTTACTGACTTGTATGGAAACATCTGCTACTGTATGTTCCTTGATTACTTAATTGTATGTTAGGAACGTATGATAAACACCGCTGAAACAGGACAACTACTGATGCATGTTCCTTGATTACTTGCATTGCTCAGGACCGCTGTGAGTGAGAGATTGCATTACTTACTTGCATACGTTTCGGTACTTATTGGTGATTATTACTGACTTGTATGGAAACATCTGTTGCTGCTAGTTTCTTGATTACTTAATTGTATGTTAAGAACGTATGATAGACACTGCTGAAACTCGACAACTCCAGTAGCATGTTCCTTGATTACTTGCATTGCTCACGACCGCTATGAGTGACAGATTGCATTACTTACTTGCATACGTTTCGGTACATATTGGTGATTGTTACTGACTTGTTTGGAAACATCTGCTGCTGCGTGTTCCTTGATTACTTAATTGTATGTTAGGAACGTATGATAGACACTGCTGAAACTGGACAACTACTGATGCATGTTCCTTGATTACTTGCATTGCTCAGGACCGCTGTGAGTGATAGATTGCATTACTTACTTGCATATGTTTCGGTACTTATTGGTGATTGTTACTGACTTGTATGGAAACATCTGCTGCTCCTTGTTCCTTGACTACTTAATTGTATGTTAGGAACGTATGATAGACACTGCTAAAACTGAACAACTGCTGCAGCATGTTCCTTGATTACTTGCATTGCTCAGGACCGCTGTGAGTGATCGATTGCATTACTTTCTTGCATATGTTTCGGTACCTATTGGTGATCGTTACTAACTTGTATGGAAACATCTGCTGCTCCTTGTTCCTTGACTACTTAATTGTATGTTAGGAACGTATGATAGACACTGGTGAAACTGGACAACTGCTGGAGCATGTTCCTTGATTACTTGCATTGCTCAGGACCGCTATGAGTGACAAATTGCATTACTTACTTGGATATGTTTCGAAACTTATTGGTAATTATTACTGACTTGTATGGAAACATATGCTGCTGCTTGTTTCTTGATTACTTAATTGTATGTTAGGAACGTATGATAGACACTGCTGAAACTGGACAACTGCTACTGCATGTTCCTTGATTACTTGCATTGCTCACGACCGCTGTGAGTGACCGATTGCATTACATACTTGCATATGTTTCGGTACTTATTGGTGATTGTTACTGACTTGTATGGAAACATATGCTGCTCCATGTTCCTTGACTACTTAATTGTATGTTAGGAACGTATGATAGACACTGCTGAACTGGACAACTGCTGCAGCATGTTCCTTGAATACTTGCATTGGTCAGGACTGCTATGAGTGACAGATTGATTGCATTACTTACATGCATATGTTTCGGTACATATTGGTGATTGTTACTGACTTGTATGGAAACATCTGCTGCAACGTGTTCCTTGATTACTTAATTGTATGTTAGGAACGTATGATAGACACTGCTGAAACTGGACAACTACTAGAGCATGTTCCTTGATTACTTGCATTGCTCAGGACCGCTATGAGTGACAGATTGCATTACTTACTTGCATATGTTTCGGTACATATTGGTGATTGTTACTGACTTGTATGGAAACATCTGCTGCTGCATGTTCCTTGATTACTTAATTGAATGTTAGGAACGTATGATAGACATTGCTGAAACAGGACAACTACTGATACATGTTCCTTGATTACTTGCATTGCTCAGGACCGCTGTGAGTGAGAGATTGCACTACTTACTTGCATATGTTTCGGTACTTATTGGTGATTATTACTGACTTGTATGGAAACATCTGCTACTGCTAGTTTCTTGATTACTTAATTGTATGTTAGGAACGTATGATAGACACTGCAGAAACTGGACAACTGCTGCAACATGTTCCTTGATTACTTGCATTGCTCAGGACCGCTATGGGTGACAGATTGCATTACTTACTTGCATATGTTTCGGTACGTATTGGTGATCATTACTGACTTGTATGGAAACATCTGCTGATGCTTGTTTCTTGATTACTTAATTATATGTTAGGAACGTACGATAGACACTGCTGAAACTGGACAACTGCTGCAACATGTTCCTTGATTACTTGCATTGCTCAGGACCGCTATGAGTGACAAATTGCATTACTTACTTGCATATGTTTCGGTACATATTGGTGATTGTTACTGACTTGTATGGAAACATCTGCTGCTGTATGTTCCTTGATTACTTAATTGTATGTTAGGAACGTATGATAGACACCGCTGAAACTGGACAACTACTGATGCATGTTCCTTGATTACTTGCATTGCTCAGGACCGCTGTGAGTGAGAGATTGCATTACTTACTTGCATACGTTTCGGTACTTATTGGTGATTATTACTGACTTGTATGGAAACATCTGTTGCTGCTAGTTTCTTGATTACTTAATTGTATGTTAAGAACGTATGATAGACACTGCTGAAACTGGACAACTCCTGTAGCATGTTCCTTGATTACTTGCATTGCTCACGACCGCTATGAGTGACAGATTGCATTACTTACTTGCATATGTTTCGGTACATATTGGTGATTGTTACTGACTTGTTTGGAAACATCTGCTGCTGCGTGTTCCTTGATTACTTAATTGTATGTTAGGAACGTATGATAGACACTGCTGAAACTGGACAACTACTGATGCATGTTCCTTGATTACTTGCATTGCTCAGGACCGCTGTGAGTGATAGATTGCATTACTTACTTGCATATGTTTCGGTACTTATTGGTGATTGTTACTGACTTGTATGGAAACATCTGCTGCTCCTTGTTCCTTGACTACTTAATTGTATTTTAGGAACGTATGATAGACACTGCTAAAACTGAACAACTGCTGCAGCATGTTCCTTGATTCCTTGCATTGCTCAGGACCGCTGTGAGTGATCGATTGTATTACTTTCTTGCATATGTTTCGGTACCTATTGGTGATCGTTACTAACTTGTATGGAAACATCTGCTGCTCCTTGTTCCTTGACTACTTAATTGTATGTTAGGAACGTATGATAGACACTGGTGAAACTGGATAACTGCTAGAGCATGTTCCTTGATTACTTGCATTGCTCAGGACCACTATGAGTGACAGATTGCAATACTTACTTGCATATGTTTCGGTACATATTGGTGATTGTTACTGACTTGTATGGAAACATCTGCTGCTGCATGTTCCTTGATTACTTAATTGAATGTTAGGAACGTATGATAGACACTGCTGAAACTGGACAACTACTGATGCATGTTCCTTGATTACTTGCATTGCTCAGGACCGCTGTGAGTGAGAGATTGCATTACTTACTTGCATATGTTTCGGTACTTATTGGTGATTATTACTGACTTGTATGGAAACATCTGCTGCTGCTAGTTTCTTGATTACTTAATTGTATGTTAGGAACATATGATAGACACTGCAGAAACTGGACAACTCCTGTAGCATGTTCCTTGATTACTTGCATTGCTCACGACCGCTATGAGTGACAGATTACATTACTTACTTGCTTATGTTTCGGTACATATTGGTGATTGTTACTGACTGACTTGTTTGGAAACATCTGCTGCTGCGTGTTCCTTGATTACTTAATTGTATGTTAGGAACGTTTGGTAGACACTACTGAAACTGGACAACTACTGATGCATGTTCCTTGATTACTTGCATTGCTCAGGACCGCTGTGAGTGATAGATTGCATTACTTACTTGCATATGTTTCGGTACTTATTGGTGATTGTTACTGACTTGTATGGAAACATCTGCTGCTGCGTGTTCCTTGATTACTTAATTGTATCTTACGAACGTATGATAGACACAGCTGAAACTGGACAACTACTGATGCATGTTCCTTGATTACTTGCATTGCTCAGGACCGCTGTGAGTGACAGATTGCATTACTTACTTGGATATGTTTCGAAACTTATTGGTGATTATTACTGACTTGTATGGAAACATATGCTGCTGCTTGTTTCTTGATTACTTAATTGTATGTTAGGAACGTATGATAGACACTGCTGAAACTGGACAACTGCTACTGCATGTTCCTTGATTACTTGCATTGCTCACGACCGCTGTGAGTGACCGATTGCATTACATTCTTGGATACGTTTCGGTACTTATTGGTGATTGTTACTGACTTGTATGGAAACATCTGCTGCTCCTTGTTCCTTGACTACTTAATTGTATGTTAGGAACGTATGATAGACACTGCTGAAACTGGACAACTTCTGCAGCATGTTCCTTGATTACTTGCATTGGTCAGGACTGCTATGAGTGACAGATTGCATTACTTACTTGCATATGTTTCGGTACATATTGGTGATTGTTACTGACTTGTATGGAAACATCTGCTGCTGCATGTTCCTTGATTACTTAATTGAATGTTAGGAACGTATGATAGACACTGCTGAAACTGGACAACTACTGATGCATGTTCCTTGATTACTTGCATTGCTCAGGACCGCTGTGAGTGAGAGATTGCATTACTTTCTTGCCTACGTTTCGGTACTTATTGGTGATTATTACTGACTTGTATGGAAACATCTGTTGCTGCTAGTTTCTTGATTGCCTAATTGTATGTTAGGAACATATGATAGACACTGCAGAAACTGGACAACTTCTTTAGCATGCTCCTTGATTACTTGCATTGCTCACGACCGCTATGAGTGACCGAATGCATTACTTACTTGCATATGTTTCGGTACATATTGGTGATTGTTACTGACAGACTTGTTTGGAAACATCTGCTGCTGCGTGTTCCTTGATTACTTAATTGTATGTTAGGAACGTATGATAGACACTACGGAAACTGGACAACTATTGATGCATGTTCCTTGATTACTTGCATTGCTCAGGACCGCTGTGAGTGATAGATTGCATTACTTACTTGCATATTTTTCGATACTTATTGGTAATTTTTACTGACTTGTATGGAAACATCTGCTGCTGCGTGTTCCTTGATTACTTAATTGTATGTTGCGAACGTATGATAGACACTGCTGAAACTGGACAACTACTGATGCATGTTCCTTGATTACTTGCATTGCTCAGGACCGCTGTGAGTGACAGATTGCATTAGTTACTTGGATATGTTTCGAAACTTATTGGTGATTATTACTGACTTGTATGGAAACATCTGTTGCTGCTTGTTTCTTGATTACTTAATTGGATGTTAGGAACGTATGATAGGCACTGCTGAAACTGGACAACTGCTACTGCATGGTCCTTGATTACTTGCATTGCTCACGACCGCTGTGAGTGACCGATTACATTACATACTTGCATATGTTTCGGTACTTATTGGTGATTGTCACTGACTTGTATGGAAACATCTGCTGCTCCTTGTCCCTTGACTACTTAATTGTATGTTAGGAACGTATGATAGACACTGCTGAAACTGGACAACTGCTGCAGCATGTTCCTTGATTACTTGCATTTGTCAGGACTGCTATGAGTGACAGATTGCATTACTTACTTGCATATGTTTCGGTACACATTGGTGATTGTTACTGACTTGTATGGTAACATCTGCTGCTGCGTGTTCCTTGATTACTTAATTGTATGTTAGGAACGTATGATAGACACTGCTGAAACTGGACAACTACTGATGCATGTTCCTTGATTACTTGCATTGCTCAGGACCGCTGGAGTGACCAATTGCATTACTTACTTGCATATGTTTCGGTACTTATTGGTGATTATTACTGACTTGTATGGAAACATCTGCTACTGCTAGTTTCTTGATTACTTAATTGTATGTTAGGAACGTATGATAGACACTGCAGAAACTGGACAACTTCTGTAGCATGTTCCTTGATTACTTGCATTGCTCACGACCGCTATGAGTGACAGATTGCATTACTTACTTGCATATGTTTCGGTACATATTGGTGATTGTTACTGACAGACTTGTTTGGAAACATCTACTGCTGCGTGTTCCTTGACTACTTAATTGTATGTTAGGAACGTATGATAGACACTGCTGAAACTGGACAACTGCTGCAGCATGTTCCTTGATTACTTGCATTGCCCAGGACCGCTATGAGTGACAGATTGCATTACTTACTTGCATATGTTTCGGTACTTATTGGTGATCATTACTGACTTGTATGGAAACATCTGCTGATGTTTGTTTCTTGATTACTTAATTATATGTTAGGAACGTATGATAGACACTGCTGAAACTGGACAACTGCTGCAACATGTTCTTTGATTACTTGCATTACTCAGGACCGCTATCAGTGACACATTGCATTACTTACTTGCATATGTTTCGGTACATATTGGTGATCGTTACTGACTAGTATGGAAACATCTGCTGCTGCGTGTTCCTTAATTACTTAAATGTATGTTAGGAACGTATGATATACACTGCTGAAACTGAACAACTACTGATGCATGTTCCTTGATTACTTGCATTGCTCAGGACCGCTGTGAGTGACCGATTGCATTACATACTTGCATATGTTTCGGTACTTATTGGTGATTGTTACTGACTTGTATGGAAACATCTGCTGCTCCTTGTTCCTTGACTACTTAATTGTATGTTAGGAACGTACGATAGACACTGCTGAAACTGGACAACTGCTGCAGCATGTTCCTTGATTACTTGCATTGGTCAGGACTGCTATGAGTGACAGATTGCATTACTTACTTGCATATGTTTCGGTACATATTGGTGATTGTTACTGACTTGTATGGTAACATCTGCTGCTGCGTGTTCCTTGATTACTTAATTGTATGTTAGGAACGTATGATAGACACTACTGAAACTGGAAAACTGCTGCAGCATGTTCCTTGATTACTTGCATTGCTCAGGACCGCTGTGAATGACCGATTGCATTACTTTCTTGCATATGTTTCGGTACCTATTGGTGATTGTTACTGACTTGTATGGAAACATCTGCTGCTGCGTGTTCCTTGACTACTAAATTGTATGTTAGGAACGTATGATAGACACTGCTGAAAACTGGACAACTGCTGCAGCATGTTCCTTGATTACTTGCATTGGTCAGGACTGCTATGAGTGACAGATTGCATTACTTACTTGCATATGTTTCGGTACATATTGGTGATTGTTACTGACTTGTATGGTAACATCTGCTGCTGCGTGTTCCTTGATTACTTAATTGTATGTTAGGAACGTATGATAGACACTGCTGAAACTGGACAACTACTGATGCATGTTCCTTGATTACTTGCATTGCTCAGGACCGCTGGAGTGACCAATTGCATTACTTACTTGCATATGTTTCGGTACTTATTGGTGATTATTACTGACTTGTATGGAAACATCTGCTACTGCTAGTTTCTTGATTACTTAATTGTATGTTAGGAACGTATGATAGACACTGCAGAAACTGGACAACTTCTGTAGCATGTTCCTTGATTACTTGCATTGCTCACGACCGCTATGAGTGACAGATTGCATTACTTACTTGCATATGTTTCGGTACATATTGGTGATTGTTACTGACAGACTTGTTTGGAAACATCTACTGCTGCGTGTTCCTTGACTACTTAATTGTATGTTAGGAACGTATGATAGACACTGCTGAAACTGGACAACTGCTGCAGCATGTTCCTTGATTACTTGCATTGCTCAGGACCGCTATGAGTGACAGATTGCATTACTTACTTGCATATGTTTCGGTACTTATTGGTGATCATTACTGACTTGTATGGAAACATCCGCTGATGTTTGTTTCTTGATTACTTAATTATATGTTAGGAACGTATGATAGACACTGCTGAAACTGGACAACTGCTGCAACATGTTCTTTGATTACTTGTATTACTCAGGACCGCTATGAGTGACACATTGCATTACTTACTTGCATATGTTTCGGTACATATTGGTGATTGTTACTGACTTGTATGGAAACATATGTTGCTGCGTGTTCCTTGATTACTTAAATGTATGTTAGGAACGTATGATAGACACTGCTGAAACTGGACAACTACTGATGCATGTTCCTTGATTACTTGCATTGCTCAGGACCGCTGTGAGTGACCGATTGCATTACATACTTGCATATGTTTCGGTACTTATTGGTGATTGTTACTGACTTGTATGGAAACATCTGCTGCTCCTTGTTCCTTGACTACTTAATTGTATGTTGGGAACGTATGATAGACACTGCTGAAACTGGACAACTGCTGCAGCATGTTCCTTGATTACTTGCATTGGTCAGGACTGCTATGAGTGACAGATTGCATTACTTACTTGCATATGTTTCGGTACATATTGGTGATTGTTACTGACTTGTATGGTAACATCTGCTGCTGCGTGTTCCTTGATTACTTAATTGTATGTTAGGAACGTATGATAGACACTACTGAAACTGGAAAACTGCTGCAGCATGTTCCTTGATTACTTACATTGCTCAGGACCGCTGTGAATGACCGATTGCATTACTTTCTTGCATATGTTTCGGTACCTATTGGTGATTGTTACTGACTTGTATGGAAACATCTGCTGCTGCGTGTTCCTTGACTACTAAATTGTATGTTAGGAACGTATGATAGACACTGCTGAAAACTGGACAACTGCTGCAGCATGTTCCTTGATTACTTGCATTGGTCAGGACTGCTATGAGTGACAGATTGCATTACTTACTTGCATATGTTTCGGTACATATTGGTGATTGTTACTGACTTGTATGGTAACATCTGCTGCTGCGTGTTCCTTGATTACTTAATTGTATGTTAGGAACGTATGATAGACACTGCTGAAACTGGACAACTACTGATGCATGTTCCTTGATTACTTGCATTGCTCAGGACCGCTGGAGTGACCAATTGCATTACTTACTTGCATATGTTTCGGTACTTATTGGTGATTATTACTGACTTGTATGGAAACATCTTCTACTGCTAGTTTCTTGATTAATTAATTGTATGTTAGGAACGTATGATAGACACTGCAGAAACTGGACAACTTCTGTAGCATGTTCCTTGATTACTTGCATTGCTCACGACCGCTATGAGTGACAGATTGCATTACTTACTTGCATATGTTTCGGTACATATTGGTGATTGTTACTGACACACTTTTTTGGAAACATCTGCTGCTGCGTGTTCCTTGACTACTTAATTGTATGTTAGGAACGTATGATAGACACTGCTGAAACTGGACAACTGCTGCAGCATGTTCCTTGATTACTTGCATTGCTCAGGACCGCTATGAGTGACAGATTGCATTACTTACTTGCATATGTTTCTGTAACAGCCCGTAATTTATTAAATATAAATTACAGCATCAGACTTTGGATAATAAAGCAATTTTATCCAAATATTAGTAATTAACCGAAAACATGAATCTTAAATAGTTAATTATATTAAGTTATAATTAATTATGAAAAGTTGCCCCAAAATTAGCTGAAATAAAGTTGATAATTAAAATTCAGCTAAATGACAAATTAAAGACTGAAAATGACGAAACGGACTAAAATGAATAAAAATATGACTAAAAGACAATTATAGCAAATCTAGAACTCCTTTGCTATTATTTGCATCTGAAATGCAAATCAGATTGATGGGAATAAAAGTTGGTCGATTCCGGAAATTCAGTAGAAAATCTGATTTTTCCCTATTTTCCTATAAATAGAGCACTCCTCCTCATTTCTTGAGTTTGGAAGTTTGAACTCTCTCTCCTTCTCTCTCTACACCCTCACCTTCTCTCTAGAATTTCTCCTAAACGAACCGTCGGATTCTCGTGATTTATACGCCATCGGTTAGAGATCGTCGAGCTCTACACGAATCTACCATTGCATGTTTGATTTCGTCCGGATTTAAGGTAAAATCGACCCTATTTCTGACTTTTAGTTCGGTTTTGTTGAGCAAATTCGAGTTTGCTCATATCCCCTTCATTTGAAGCTGATTTGCTCCCGTTTAGGACTTGTTTTTGCTTGGAAATCATCTATAGTCGAAGGATATAGCTTGGACGAAGGTTAGTATCTATTTTTCCGTCATTTATGTTCTTGTTTAGTAGCTAAAACCTGGAAAAAACGTTGAACATGTAGAACAGATTCGAAAATCCTTGATTAGATTCGAATATATTGAATTCGAATCTGTTCCCCCCCTAGACTCGAGATGTGCTTCGACTTTATGTGTATGTTTCGAGTTTTCGAATCTGTGCCCCTATTTCGAATCTATCTGTCTTAGAATCTATTTTGCTTCGAAACTAATTCCTAGAATCGAAAATTGGTTGCTTCGAATCTGAATGTTGGCCTTCGAATCTGTGTAGGGGTTCGAATCTATGAGGCATTCTGTAACATCCAATTACCACAAACAGTACACGTCATAATATTTCATTTGATTAAGTAATAATAATTGTTTGATACCACAGGTCCCACAGCAAGAATACTTAATTACAACAATATTAAAATCAAATGGTGGTCTAACTAGCTTCTAAATCTTCAATCAGAGTGCGGAAGACTGAACAAGCTACCCAAGACCGCATCATCTTTTCAAAATAGGCGTCATCAAAGTCCAAAAGTCTGCTATTCATCGAATGTCCAGAATCACTTAGCCTGGGACGAACTACCTGCTAGGGTCTTGCCTTTATCAACCTTTCCTGAAAAAGAGTTGTCATGACAGAGTAAGCTAAAAAAGCTTAGTGAGTTAACAGAGTTCCATTGGTTACCACACACACATAACATACTATCAGATCCTGTCGGCAACACGTCAGAGACGGCAAAAGGTTGGGAGACAACCCAGTCGGTATTCCCATGTGTAAGGCCGAAGCCCTACGGGAAGTGTATGGAAACAAGTCAATTAGGAAAGGAATCTGCAGAATTCCCTCCTGTGAATGGAGATCTCACATTCGGTCCGGTCGGATAATGCAATATGCAGCGGCAAATATTTATACAGTCAAGTAAGCAATGAGCATGATACGTATTTACATAAAATGTAAAAGTGAGCATGCAATCAAGGCAATTCAAGTGTCTAGCTTCAGTAATGTCAAAAGTACGTTTCTATGATACAATATAGTATTAAAGAAACATGCAGCAACAGTCAGTAGTTTCCATACAGTCAATACATTCACCGATAAGTATCGAAATATATGCAAGTATTTAATGAAAATCTGTCACTCACAGTGGTCCGTAGTCAGATAATGCTTAACGAATTAAGCGGTTCAGTTTACTCTGTCAAATCGACGGGTTCCTGCATTTCAGTTTCAAGTCTGGCATATTAATGTCAAGTCTGAGTCATAATCTATATAACCCTAGTTATATATTCAGGTCATTGTCAATTCTGGTTATCGAGTCTGAGGTAGTTCCTATCGTCCCAAGGTGAGTCTATTCTTATCAGATTAATATGATTCATCTAATTACAGATGTGTGGCCTTGAACAAAGCCAATCGTATTACTTAGCAAGGTGAACAGGACATACAAATTCTAAGGGTTCAAACAGAGTCTGTTAATTTATTTGTGCATATTATAGATATGCATCTTGAACTTGTGAGTTTTATCATAATCAAACAATACTTTCAATTTCCTTAGATTGTTTAATAACTTAATCTGATTTAGAAATTTAACTATGGCTAGGAACTAAATCAGATTCGAATTAAGGCAACAGATTCGAATGGGCAACAGATTCGAATGGGCAACAGATTCGAATGGGCAACAGATTCGAATGGGCAACAGATTCGAACATCAATAGATTCAAACATCAATCTCGAATCTAGGGGGATCAGATTCGAAATCAATAGATTCTATACTAGGGAAGATAGATTCGAAGGCAGCTAATTCGAGTCTAAGGGATTAGATTCGAAAACATACATCTTCGAGTCTAATAGATTAGATTCGAAACACATACCCTTCGAGTCTAGGAGATAGAATCGAAATCATCACCCTTTCGAGTCTATACATGAATGTCTCGAATTTGTTCTACTTGTTCATCGGTTTTCCAGGTTCTAACAACTAAATATGAGCATAAATGATAGAGAAATGGTTACTAACCTTCGTCCAAGCTATAGCCTTCGACTATGGATGATTTCCAAGCAAGAACAGGTCCTAAACGGGGGCAAATCAGCTTCAAATGAAGGAAAAATGAGCAAACTCGAAAATGCTCATTCAAAACCGAACCAAAAGTCAGAAAAATGGTCGATCTTACCTCAAAACTGAACGAAATCAAACATGCAATGGTAGATTCGTGAAGAACTCGACGATCTCTATCCGATGGCGTATGAATCACGAGAATCCGACGGTTCGATTAGTAGAAAAGCTAGAGAGAAGATGCAACTTAGAGAGAGAAGGAGGAGAGAGTTCTTAGATTTCCAAACCTAAGAAATGAGGAGGGGAGGTCATATTTATAGGGAAAATAGGGAAAAATCAGATTTTCTACTGAATTTTCCGGAATTGACCAACTTTATTTCCCATCAATCCGATTTGCATATTTGTCTTTTAGTCACATTTTTTATTCATTTTAGTCCGTTTCGTCACTTTCAGTCTTTAATTTGTCATTTAGCTGAATTTTAATTATTAACTTAATTTCAGCTAAATTTTGGGCAACATTTCATAATTAATTATAACTTAATATAATTAATTATCACAGATTCATATTTTCAGTTATTTACTAATAATTGGATAAAATTGCTTTATTATCCAAAGTCTGTTGCTGTAATTTGTATTTAATAAATTACGGGCTGTTACAATCTTCCCCCGTTAAATTGATTCCGTCCTCGGAATCGACTAAGGCAGGAATAACTTCGGATACTTCTGCTTAATCTCGTCTTCTCGTTCCCAAGTTTGCGCAGATCCCTTATGGTATTTCCATTGAACTAACACCATTGGAATTTCCTTGTTGCGTAATTTCGAAACCTTATGATCGATTATACGCTCGGGCTCTTCTTCGTATCGCAACTGCTCATCAATTTGCACATCTTTCCAATGAATCACAGCTTCAGCGTCAGCTAAACACTTTCGAAGATTACTCACATGAAATACATCATGAATCCCAGTCATTTCGGCAGGCAACTTAATCTGTAGGCCTGCAATCCTACACGCTCGAGAATTTCAAAAGGACCCACAAATCGAGGGCTCAACTTCCCCCGTTTGCCGAACCTTACTATTCCTTTTCTTGGCGAAACCTTCAGCAACACTTTATCTCCAACTTCAAACGCAATCGGCTTACGTCTTCTATCATGATACTTCTTTTGTCTGTCTTGAGAAGTCTGAATCCGCTGTCGAATCAACTGTAGTTGGTCATGGGCTTCTTGCAGAATCGCTGGTCCAGAGATCGGGCGTTCTCCTGTTTCCCTCCAACAGGTTGGAGTTCGGCATCGACGTCCGTACAAAAGCTGATATGGAGGCATACCAATAGTCGAGTGATAACTATTGTTATAAGCAAACTCCACAAACGGCAGGTGAGTATCCCAACTTCCACCGAGATCAATCACACAGGCACGTAACATATCTTCTAAGGTCAAAATTGTCCTCTCACTTTGCCCGTCAGTTTCAGGATGATAGGCGGTGCTCATCTTAAGTTCAGTTCCTAGTCCATTCTGAAAAGCCTTCCAAAAACGAGAAGTAAATCTGCTGTCACGGTCCGATACTATAGACAATGGCACACCATGTCTAGTCACGATTTCCTTTACGTACAATTCAGCTAACTTTTCGAGGCGTTCATCTTCACGTATGGGTAGAAAATGGGCTGACTTAGTAAGTCGATCCACTATTACCCATATAGAGTCATGATTCCGCTTTGTCCTGGGCAGCTTCGTCACAAAGTCCATGGTTATATGGTCCCACTTCCATTCCGGGATCGGCAATGGTTGTAGTTCCCCATACGGCTTCTGATGTTCAGATTTGACTTGTAAACAAGTCATGCAATTTTCTACATATCGCCCCACGTCCTTCTTCATTCCAGGCCACCAATATTCCGTCCTCAAATCTTGATACATTTTAGTAGAACCAGGGTGTATCGAAAATTTCGACATATGAGCTTCCGACAGAATTTGATTCCGAATACCTCCTAGTCCGGGAACCCATATTCTATTCAAGAACCGCCTAAGACCACGATTATCAAGGGTCAGCTGAGTCACATATGTAACCATTCGTTCAGATTTCAAGTTCTCATCTCGAATGGCTTCGGTTTGAGCGGCAATAATCGACTCAGGCAAGGCAGGCTCAAAAATAACAGAAGTCAGAGCATAACATCGGGTATAATGGTCTGGTCCGGTTTTGCGGCTTAGGGCATCTGCTACAATGTTTGCTTTACCTGGATGGTAAAGGATTTCACAGTCATAGTCTTTAATCAATTCCATAGATCGCCTTTGACGCATATTCAGCTCTTTCTGATCGAATATATACTTCAGACTTTTGTGATCTGTATATAACTTGCATCTAGTCCCATACAGATAATGCCGCCAAATCTTCAGTGCAAAGGTCACGGCTGCAAGTTCTAAATCATGCGTCGGATAATTCTTCTCATGCGCCTTTAGCTGCCTTGATGCGTAGGCAATTACTTTATCCCTTTGCATCAGCACACAGCCTAATCCCATCTTAGAAGCATCACTATAGACTACAAAATCGTCATTACCCTCAGGTAAGGCCAAAACCGGTGCTTCTACTAGCTTACGTTTCAGAGTTTCAAAGGCTCGATCTTGAGATTCATTCCATTCAAACTTAACTTCTTTCTTCGTCAGACTGGTTAAAGGCACCGCAATCTTGGAGAAATCACGGATAAATCTTCGGTAATAGCCCGCTAAACCCAAGAAACTTCGAACTTCAGATACGTTTTTCGGCGCTTCCCACTTCTGAACCGCATCAACCTTTGATGGATCTACGGCTATTCCCTCACCCGAGACAATATGTCCTAAAAACTACACCTGGCGTAACCAGAATTCACATTTGGAGAATTTTGCATAGAGTCGCTCTTTCCGTAACAATTCTAGCAATTCTCGCAAATGCATCGCATGATCAGATTCAGACTTGGAGTAAATCAAGATGTTATCAATGAAGACTATCACTGATTTATCCAGCATTGGTCTACATACCCTATTCATAAGGTCCATAAATGCGGCCGGGGCATTTGTGAGACCGAACGTGTAACATCCAATTTTCCACAAACAGTACACGACAAAATATTTCATTTCATAATAATATTAATTGTTTGATACCACAGGCCCATCAGCAAAAATACTTAATTACAACAATAATTTAAAGATCAAATGGTGGTCTAACTAGCTTCTAAATCTTCAATCAGAGTGCGGAAGACTGAACAAGCTACCCGAGACCGCATCGTCTTTACAAAATAGGCATCATCAAAACTCCAAGGTCTGCTATTCATCAAAATCCAGATTCACTTAGCCTGGGATGAACTACCTGCTATGATCTTGCCTTTATCAGCTTTTCCTGAAAAGGAGTTGTCATGACAGAGTTAAGCTAACAAAGCTTAGTGAGTTAACAGAGTTCCACTAAATACCACACACATATAACATACTATCAGATCCTGTCGGTCAACACGTCAGAGACGGCAATTAGGTTGGGAGACAACCCGGTCAGTATTCCCATATGTAAGGCCGAAGCCCTACGGGAAGAGTAAGGAAACAAGTCAGATAGGAAAGGAATCTGCAGAATTCCCTCCTGTGAATGGAGATCTCACATTCGGTCTTGTCGGATAATGCAGTATGCAGCGGCAATATATGAACAATCAAGTAAGCCGTAAGCATGGTAAGTGTTTACATAAAATGTAAAAGTGAACATGCAATCAGGGCAATTCAAGTGTCAAGCTTTAGTAATGTCAAATACGTCTCTATGATACAATATAGTATTAAAGAAACATGCAACAACAATCGAAAGTTTCCATACAGTCAATGACATTCACCAATAAGTATCGAAACATATGTAGGTAATAACGAAATCTGTCACTCACAGTAGTCCTTTGTCAGATAATAATGCTTAACGAATTAAGCTGTTCAGTTAACTCTGTCAAATCGGCGGTTTCCTGCAGTTTAGTTTCAAATCTGGCATATTAATGTCAAATCTGTAACATGATCTATATAACCCTAGTTTCAACTCAGGTTATTGTCATTTCTTACTATCAAATCGGAGGTAATTCCTATTGTCCCAAGGTGAGTCTATTCTTAACAGATTAATACGATTCATCTACTTATAGATGTGTGGCCTTGGAACAAAGTCAATCGTAATACTAGCAAGGTGAAACATGACATACAATTTTTAAGGGTTCATACAGAGTCAATTAATTAATTTGTGTATATAATAGGTATGCATCTTGAACTTGAGAGTTTTAGCATAATCAAACAATACTTTCAATTTCCTTAGGATGATTAATAATTTAATCTGATTTTGGAAATTAATCTTAGACTTGGAACAGGATCAGATTCGAATTTAAGGGAGACATATTTGAATAGTGTATAATTCGAATCTATAGATTCGAAATACACATAGATTCGAAGGCAACATGCAGACTTCGAGACACACACTCAGATTCGAAACATACACACACAGATTCGAAACCTTATAGATTCGAAGGCAACATGCAGACTCGAGACACACACTCAGATTCGAAACATACACACACAGATTCGAAAACTTATAGATTCGAAGGCAACATGCAGACTCGAGACACACACTCAGATTCGAACCATACACACACACAGATTCGAAACACACACACAGATTCGAAACCTTATAGATTCGAATTTGTGGATTTCGAGTCTAAACAATGCTATTTCGAATCTGTTCTACATGTTCAACGATTTTCCAGGATTTATCAACTAAATATGAACATAAATGATAGAGAAATGGCTACTAACCTTCGTCCAAGATATATCCTTCAACTATGGATGATTTCCAAGCAAATACAAGTCCTAAACGGGAGCAAATCAGCCTCAAATGAAGGGAAAAAGAGCAAACTCGAATTTGTTCTTCAAAACCAAACTAAAAGTCAGAAAAAGGGCGATTTTTACCTTAAATCCGGACGAAATCAAACATGCTATGGTAGATTCGTGTAGGGCTCGACGATATCTAACCGATGGCGTATAAATCACGAGAATCCGACGGTTCGATTAAGAGAAATGCTAGAGAGAAGGTGGAATTCTTAGAGAGAGAAGGAGGAGAGCCAAAGTTCCAAACTTAAGATATGAGGAGGAAAGCTCATATTTATAGGAAAATGGGGAAATAATCAGATTTTCTACCGAATTTCCGGAATTGACCAACTTTTATTTATTTTTGTCCGTTTCGTCATTTTTAGTCTTAATTTGTCATTTTGCTGAATTTTAATTATTAAC
>JAANYP010003035.1:0-40982 GCA_020465985.1 Centrapalus pauciflorus
CCACTACAACCGATCCATCCACATCCACAACGTCCGACAACGAAAGTCTACTTCAACTTAAAGCTCAAGTTGATGATAAGACGGTTCAAATTCTTCAGCTATCAAGGGCAGTTCTCGAGCTTCAACAGCATAATGCAAAGTTAGATCAAATCGTGGTTGACCAACCACAAAAGATTGCAACCCTTGAAGCTATGCTGGAGAAAGTGTTAAAAGATCGTGCAGCTCAGGGGGAGACTTGCAAAGAGGATGCCTTGAGGAAAAGTCAGAGGGATGATGAAGGAGATGACCCTAGTGCAAGTAAAGACAAGTGAGCAGACAGATCTTTCTAAATAACAATCTGCTCAGCTTGCTGATCCGCAGGGGGAGTTTGGATCATCAGGAGTTGATAAAGGCAAGGCTTCAGAAGTAACAGAAGCTATAGAAGAAGAGATAATTTGAGCCTTGACCGATTTAGAAGAAGAGGAGTTAAAGTTTGATTTTGAAGATTCCTTGGATCAGGAGGATCTCTAGGAAGGAGAATTCATTCCAGTAAATGTACCAGACTGGAAATCCGATGATGAGATAATTGTGGATGAATATGATGATTTAACGAGCATCTTGTAGACAAGCAACCTGTCCCGAAGCAATACGTAAATGAAAATAAGAATGTGATAGACCTTGAAACATTGATATCTGCATTTAGTGATGAATCACAATCTGATATGCCTGATAGGGAGCTTACAAAAGAAGAGAAAAGGAGATGGTGGTTCAGGGAAGAAGAAAAGAAGACGGACTTAGCAACGAAGACGAAGATGAAGTTGCCAAATCCAGGAAATTTATCAGGTGGAATCCTAAGCTGATTCTTTGATAGAGAACTGCAGCTTTTCATCTTAAAGAGAAGAGACGGACTTCAATATTTGAGAAGAAGGTTGAAAGACTTAAGCTCGTTGCCTAAGTGTGAGGTGAAAGACTTAGCCTGGAAGGAGCTAATCAACCTAGGGGATGACCCATACGCTAAAGTTCTTGCCAAATTTATTAGAAGAGAGGGTCGGTCTGGAGGGTTTGAGAGGCTGAAACCAAGAGTTGGTAAAAGAGTCATGGACGAAACAAGAATGGATCCTCTGACTGGCAGGCCATGGATTAAAAGTTTTTACAACCCAGTTAAATGCTTAAAGAAGGTCCCGTTGAAGAATATGCAACAGAATGTACTGAGTAACATGAAGTGGGGGTATGTCGACAATGAGACAGCTGAAGCACTTATGGAAGATTAAGATGAGAAAGTGATTTTGAAGATATATGATCCCCTGCATCTCGTAAATCTATCTCAGGGTGACCTGCAGAAACTTCATGAGCAGCCAATCTTCTTTCATGAAGGATGGAAAGCTGAAGGAAGGAATACCAAAGAGTAGTTAGGGTTTGCGTTGAGCAGGGATTACATGCAGGTTGTACTTTAAAAAGGCCTAGTACTATAGATCAATGAATATCAACTAGAAGATATCGTAAAGGGGGAGTCTGTTAGTACACCCGCTGTGACGATAACAGTCTAGTTTTGTAATTGATACTCTTTTGTAATAGATAGGGCCTTATTAATACAAGTCATGATTATGTGTTCATATTTATGTCTTAAGTTCATGATTGTATACTGTGTTCATATTTGCATGTTAAGTTAATGATTGCTAGATATGTTTTATGAGGATAAGTTCATGAGGCATGAACTTATGAGGATAAGTTCATGAGGCATGAACTTATGAAGATTAGTTCTTAGGGTGCGAACTTATAGCTTATAAGTTCGTACGAACTTAGCCCTGATAAGTTCATACGAACTTATCTGCATGGGCTTGAACTTATAAGTTTGTGGGCTTGGGTCGTGCACGAACTTAAGGGTTATACCAAAATACCCCACACTTGAACTTTGCTTGTCCTCAAGCAAACTAGTGCATAAATGTCTTTACTCAGGCCTCAATTCAAAATAAACTCTCTAGAAACATTCAAGACTCAATAACATTAAAGATCCATAAACTATGAATTTGAAGCCAATGCAAGAAACAATGAGACCAAAAGATGTAAAAAGAAGAATTGCAATGTCAACCACTTCCCACCTCATTACATGACTTAGCACCTCATAGTTTTCACTCATTACTCATGTGTATAGGCTCGTACATTTTCCAAATTCCGCTCAATGCCAGACATGTTAAAAGAATATCAGCATATGCTTGAGAGCAAATCACACTGCCATCACTTAATGTTTGAAAATAAAACACATAAATGTCTTAATGGGATGTAATGAGGCGAGGCTAAGGAAATGGGGAATATATGGCCAAAGTGGGGCTAAAATATTGGGATCTAAGATCAAGCAGCAAGCAATAGAATCGAGTAACCAACATCGAACCAAATAAATCACTGAGAAAATTACCCAAATAAACTGGCTTGATTTATGACATCTAATAGCAGCTCAGAAGGACAAAAAATCAATTCACTCTCTTATTCCAATTTTTTCTCTTACTCTTTTCTTTTTCCATTTTTTTCTTTTCTTTTCTTTTTTTCTTTTTCTCTTCTTTTTTTTTTCTCTCTTTTCTTTTCTCTTTTTTTTATATAGTGCTGAATTTCCAAGCATCGATTGTATGCAATCTGTACCCAAAAAGAACTCTTTAAACCATACTAGCATTGCCGCGGTACAACACTAGAAAAGTCAGGAAGAACACAAAAGCATAGAATTACATATGACTCGACTGCTATCAAAACAATGCATAATCGTCAAGGCTCACAGTGGACTAACTAACAAATGAATGATCCCAGATAAATCCCTATAGCTTGCTACTGAATCATGATCCCAATTCTGGTCAAACGATAGACAAAAGGATTATTTGGCTGATAATGTGGGTTGTCACCGAAATGAAAGGCTCAGGCTCATATGGGGAAACTATGGGAAATAATGCATGTAAGGGTGTCATTTGGGAAAAAAGGGGTGTCCTAACTGTGCCTTTATATAAGTGCTAGATTCTCAAACGATGTGATCTTGGCATGCATTTGACAAACAAGTTCTACCTTAATCCAATTAACACCAACAAATTCACACCGAAAGAAATAATGAGCATTAAATATGAATGCTAGATGGGCTCAAATTCTCACGAAACGAATGTACAGGGTTATTTGTGCTTAATCATGGAATTTCAGTCAAGAAGCGTAACAAGCACATCAAAAACATCCTGTTGTCACAATGAAAATCTCTAAGTCATTTGCTCAGCTTCGCATGCGTAGAAAATGGAACAATAGTACTACGAGTCTCACATGCAAAAATAGAGAGAAAATTTCAAAAATCGGCCTATCTTTAGACAAACATGCAAAGCTTAAAATCAACCTTGATATACCCCAACCCCACACTTATTATTGACAGTGTCCTCACTGGCATGAACAATTCAAGAAAACATGGAATAATGGAGATAAAAAACTATGGAACAAAAAAAACTCTCCTGATACAGTTAAGCATGTCCATGTCTGAATGATGAGGCTGAAGTGACTGCTAGTGAGAATCTCTACCATGGCCTGTCATGACAAGATATCTATAAACAGCTGTTCAAGACTGATAACACTCTAACACACATAAATTTGTCTTAACACACATCAAACACATCACTCACACTCATTTCAAACATATGTGATCATATGACATATCAGCACACCAAAATATTCTCAAGACAACGACACCCCTTTTTCATGAATAAAGCATAATAAATGTGTGACACCATGAGCATGCACGGACTAGAACATAAATACCTAAATAAAAATCTACAAAAATAAACAAAGAAAAATGGAAACACACCAAACTATAAAAACTCAAAAACACACCATCTAAGAAAATAATTACAATAAGCACACCACACACAAAGCAATAACTAAAATAAAAAAAATAAAACTAGAAATTAGAACAAGCAAACATGCTTTCAAAACAAGACCACTAGCATCAATCATGCAATCCTAAGACACATACTCAATGCACGGGCTACTTATTAAAGCATATAACTTTCAAAATTTAAGTTAACAACTCAACACATCAAGCAAAACAAACTAAACATAATATGAAAACTTTAAATACAAATGAAAGTATCTACGGGTTGCCTCCCGAAGGTGCTTATTTTGACGAGTCTCTAGCTTGACTCGTCCACATGGCCCTTAAATTGATAAAACATACCTAGGAAACGTGCACGTAAACCTTTCATACCCACTAAAGCCATGTACTCACCAATCGGATCCTCATGATCAAAATTAATCTTCGGATATTGACAAGTTGGTTTCTCTTTGATCTTTTCTACCTTTTTCTTCCGATGTCTTGCCTTCTTCGATTTTCCTTTTCTCTTTACTGAGCTTGAAGGTATCTGTTCATCACAAACAACAATAGAATCAGATTCAAGAATATCAAGCTTATCATGATCAATATGAGAAGGAGTAGATGGTGATGGTGCTTCAAACAAAGCAAAAATATCCTCATCGGTTGGGATATCATTCTCATCAATGTGCATCTGCCAATCTTCTCCAAACAAGCAAGCAATCTCCCGCAAGTCTCTATCAGCATCAAACTCATTCACATTAATGTGCATCTGACAAAAAATTAACTTTTCAGGGGAATTGCCCCTAAAAAGGATCAATTAAACTACCGGTGTTGGTTGTTTCTTAAAGCTCACACCGTTCCCCGGCAACGGCGCCAAAAACTTGACGCGTGCAAAATACACCTCATGTTTTAATAACTAAATGAACCCAAAGTATAAATTACACAACTGGCAGTGTACCAATCGTGTGCAATATAGCTTTAAGAATCACCCAGGATTTATCGAACTCAGGGAACGGAATAAAGAAAGGAGACTCCAATACTACAACCTAAACCAATATTTAGTTATTTCGGACTTTTTGAGGAAATATCAACTAGAGGCAATAATTAAAATTAATTAACCGAATAACTGAAGCAAACTAAGTAACACCATTATAAAAAGTTAAACTAATATTTTTGGATTTTTCAAATTAAATAAAAACCAATTCTAGCAAACACGAATTAAACTAAACAACTAAGGCAAGCAAGTAACGACAACTAAATTATATGAACCAAACTAACTAAAGCAAAATCAAATCAAACTAACTTAAGCAAGTAAAGAACGGTGATAAATTTTACGAAACTCTTATATTACGAAAGCGTCACCCCCTTGGAATTAGAAAACTATAATTAATTGGCGATGGATTGAATTGATTGATTAAAGACAAATTGTTTGATAACCAATTATAAATTCAATTAAGCGCGGATTTTGATTTAATTTACGGATAATTTAATTACTTCAAGTTAAAATATTAAATCTTGATAACCACGTGATGGAAACAAAGCAACTCGTCAAAACTCCAATATTAACCAATTAATCTTATAATCGCAACACAATGCCTAAAGATAATCGATTAACACCGAAATCCAACAAATTAACTTTGTCACTTAAAAATCACATTTTATGATTTGTCAACCCTATTATCGCAACACAATGCATAAGAATTAGCAAACGCATAAAATTCTAGATTAACAATCAACTATCAAACCATTATCGCAACACAATGCCTAGAAGAGATAATTGACTATTAATTTTTCATTTAAAGCATCTTTCTTTTTAAAACGCAGATTTAATTAACACTTTATTATCGCAAAACAATGCTAAAAGATTAATAAAAATATGATTTTTAACAAGAAAATATGAAATAATCAAGAATCCAACAAATGTAAACCAAAATCCATCAATCAATCCAATAATATACCAACTAATACATAGAATTCGTTATTCCAAGCGGGTGAACAATAAACTACTCACGATTCATAATAAAAACAGAAAATAAACAAAACTTAATAGCATTCATTATGAAATACGAAAGAAAAAGGAACGAATGTACCGAAATCTTGCAAAAAGTGACGAAAACCAACGATTACCGCTAACCGAATGCTTCAATCCATGCAAATATCAACTCCCGAATGATTACTTAACTAAAACTATGTTAAACCTACTTAAATATGTGAAGAAATACTGCAAAAGTTCGTAAAACTAGGCTGGAAATCAAGAAAATAAGCTCCTGTTTCATTCTGGCCGAATCTGTTCTGTTTATAGGGATTCTGCGCCGCCTACGACTGTCGGCCTTAAGCTCCACGGTCGTAGGCCATGTTGACTTGGTCAAACCTGTGCCCTAGCCCACGGTAATGCTCCTTGTATCCCTTATGGTCGTAGGCTTCCCCCTTCTACGGTTGTAGGCTCTAAAAATTCACCAATTTCGCTTCTTTTCTTCTACAAAATCCACGAGAACTCGCCGGGGCTTCAAAGTTTGTCGGTTTTTCTTAGATGTTCATTCCTTAGTCGATAAAACCACTTTTGTCCTATGAATCACAAAAATGAATGAATTAGATATCTATTTCACGTATTTCGAGAGAAAAACCGACCAAATTGCAAGGGAAATTATGCCAAAAATATGTATAAATATGACCATATCAAGGGAGATGACCCTAGTGCAAGTAAAGAAAGTGAGCAGACAGATCTTTCTAAATAACAATCTGCTCAGCTTGCTGATCCGCAGGGGGAGTTTGGATCATCAGGAGCTGATAAAGGCAAGGCGTCAGAAGCAACAGAAGCTATAGAAGAAGAGATAATTTGAGCCTTGAACGGTTTAGAAGAAGAGGAGTTAAAGTTTGATTTTGAAGATTCCTTGGATCAGGAGGATCTCTAGGAAGGAGAATTCATTTCTGTAGATGTACCAGACTGGAAATCCGATGATGAGATAATTGTGGATGAATATGATGATGTAAATGAGCATCTTGTAGACAAGCAACCTGTCCCGCAGCAATACGTAAATGAAAATAAGAATGCGATAGACCTTGATATGTTGAGATCTGCATTTAGTGATGAATCACAATCTGATATGCCTGATAGGGAGCTTACAAAAGAAGAGAAAAGGAGATGGTGGTTCAGGGATGAAGAAAAGAAGACGGACTTAGCAACGAAGACGAAGATGAAGTTGCCAAGTCCAGGAAATTTATCAGGTGGAATCCTAAGCTGGTTCTTTGATAGAGAACTGCAGCTTTTCATCTTAAATAGAAGAGTCGGACTTCAATATTTGAGAAGAAGGTTGAAAGACTTCAGCTCGTTGCCTAAGTGTGAGGTGAAAGACTTAGCCTGGAAGGAGCTAATCAACCTAGGAGATGACCCATACGCTAAAGTTCTTGCCAAATTTATTAGAAGAGAGGGTCGGTCTGGAGGGTTTGAGAGGCTGAAACCAAGAGTTGGTAAAAGAGTCATGGACAAAACAAGAATGGATCCTATGACTGGCAGGCCATGGATTAAAATTGTTAACAACCCATTTAAATGCTTGACGAAGGTCCCGTTGAAGAATATGCAACAGAATGTACTGAGTAACATGAAGTGGGGGTATGTTGACAATGAGACAGCTGAAGCACTTATGGAAGATCAAGATGAGAAAGTGATTTTGAAGATATATGATCCCCCGCATCTCGTAAATCTATCTCAGGGTGACATGCAGAAACTTCATGAGCAGCCAATCTTCTTTCATGACGGATGGGAAGCTGAAGGAAGGAATACCAAAGAGTAGTTAGGGTTTGCGTTGAGCAGGGATTACATGCAGCTTGTACTTTAAAAAGGCCTAGTACTCTAGATCAATGAATATCAAGTAGAAGATATCGTAAATGGGGAGTATGTTAGTACACCCACTGTGACGATAACAGTCTAGTTTTGTAATTGATACTCTTTTGTAATAGATAGGGCCTTATTAAACAAGTCATAATAATGTGTTCATATTTATGTCTTAAGTTCATGATTGTGTACTGTGTTCATATTTAAATGTTAAGTTAATGATTGCTAGATATGTTTTATGAGGATAAGTTCATGAGGCATGAACTTATGAGGATAAGTTCATGAGGCATGAACTTATGAGGATAAGTTCATGAGGCATGAACTTATGAAGATTAGTTCATAGGGTACGGACTTATGGATTATAAGTTCGTACAAACTTAGCCCTGATAAGTTCATACGAACTTATCTGCATGGGCTTGAACTTATAAGTTTATGGGCTTGGCCGGTGCACGAACTTAAGGGTTATATCATGAACTTATGTTTTGAAATTCATTACGACTTTCTGATTTGTAGTGTGTGTGATAGTAGATGATTTCATAGAGTTTCAGAGTGATCAAAGGAGCGATACACTTTGTGGGGTTGATATTCTATAGTCTAGCATCGTTGTTTGGCTCTGTGTTCCGTGTGAGTTTTTGTGTACGATCCATTAGCGTTAAATAAGGATTTCGCACTCGTTTAATGCCGTCATGCCTTGATAGATCTGATAAGGGTGGAACTTACATAGATTATATGTGTTATTGCCACCTGTGTATTGTAAATGACGTGGCATTTATGGGACTTGAGAGGGTGTTACAGAGTTTGGGGGCTTGTGAGCGCCCGAGGGTTTGATGAGGCCTATCTGATGACTTGGGAGGAATTTAGGACAGATTCGAGCTGCAGTATTGCCCGCAGGATACGAGACGTGAGATGAAGAGGGAGTTTATTCATCTACAATAGGGATCCATGTCTGTCCAGGAGTATATCGACACGTTTAATGATGTGGCCCAGTATGCGCCACACCAGCTGGCTACCTAGAACCATAAGGTCATTATGTTTATCAAGGGTTTAAGATCAGATATTAGGGAGTTTGTGGGGATGTTGTGCGACCCCACGTTTTCATCGGCCATGGAGTATTCCAGACGTAGGGAGAGAGGGATTGAGAGATAGCGGGAGCAGCCGACTTCTCAAAGAAGCGATTTGAGCAGCCGAGTCAGGGGCAGAGTTCACGGTCCTCGGGATTTTATCAAGATAGCCGACAGGGCGGGTACTCAGAGCTGCGGGGACAGAGTTTCGGGGCCCAGCGAGATCATGGAAGAGATGAGCAGCAGTCTGGGGTTGGTCAGGGTTAGAGTCTGGGTCAGAGTCAGGGTTAGGGACAGAGCTGGGGTATCAGGATCGTCGTTAGAACCTCGTGGGGGAGGTGGAGCACCGAGGGCTCGTTGCAGGGTCTTATAGGCTACGGATTAGGAGGCAAGGGAGTCGCCTGGTGTTGTTTCTGGTAATGGACTACGTGCCTTTATTTTGTTTGATTCGGGATCTAATCGTTCATATGTGTCTGCATGATTCTGTGTTTACTTTTCTATGCCTTCCTCGGAGTTATCAATCTATGGAATTGTTGAGCGAGTAGATGGTAGCACTGTATTAGTGATTCGTATTAATAGGGATTGTGTATAAGAGATAGATGCCCATCGCTTTTCTGTAGATTTAATGCCTAAGGAGATTAGAAGTTTTGATGCGAATATCGGCATGGATGGGCTAACAGCGCGTTAGCCAGATATCTTTTGCTCTAAGAAGATGATCAGATCCCTATTTCGGAGTCAGAGTCAGCGATCATGTACGGTAAGAGGCGTAGAGGGGAGGTGAGGATTGTGTCTATGGCGAGAGCGCAGAAATATGTGGCAAAGGGATGTGCCACTTATTTAGCTTAGGTGGTGCATGCGAAGAAGATGAAGAGGGAGGTCGGCGATGTGCCAGTGGTTAGAGACTTCCTTGATGTGTTTCCTGATGAGTTGTTGGGGTTGCCGCCTGATCTACATGTCGTGTTTCGGATCGATCTATTTCCAGGAGCAGTGCCTATTGCGCGCACGCCTTATCGGTTAGCTCTTACCGAGATGCGCGAGATGATGACACATCTGCAGGATTTCTTAGATCGTGGGTTTATTCGTTCTAGTTCTTCTCTTTGGGGAGCCCCAGTGTTATTCGTGAAGAAGGACAGGACGATGCGTATGTGTATAGACTATAGGGAGCTTAATAGGGTAACGGTGAAGAACCATTATCCCTTGCCGAGGATTGATGATCTCTTTGATCAGCTTCAGGGGGCGAGTTACTTCTCCAAGATCGATCTGCGTTCTGGGTATCATCAGCTGCGGGTTAGAGACGAGGACGTGCCGAAGACTGCATTCAAGACCAGATATGGTCACTATGAGTTCTTAGTCATGCCGTTTGGGCTGACTAATGCCCCAACAACATTTACGAACCTAATGAATAGGGTCTGTAGGCTGATGCTCGACCGATTCGTGATTGTGTTTATCGATGATATCTTGATTTACTCGAGGAGCACGACCAACATTTGAGAGATAATTTGAGTACATTGCAGAGAGAGAGAGAGAGCCTATTTGCCAAGTTTTTGAAGTGTGAGTTCTGGCTTCGAGAGGTGTAGTTCTTAAGGCACGTGGTGACAAGTGAGGGGGTGAAGGTAGATCCGGAAAAGATTGAGGCCATTATGAGTTCGGGTAAGCCCACGTCGGTGTCAGAGGTTCGTAGGTTCTTAGGCTTGCCTGGATATTATCAGCGATTTATTGAGAACCTTTCACGGATTGCAGTGCCTTTGACGATGTTGAGGCGGTAGTCTGTGCCCTTTGTATGGGCTGAGGAGCACAAAGGAAAGCCAAAAGCGAAGGCAGCTCTCTGGGTCCCTACCAACACTGCGGTACAAAAGCATGGGGAGCGAACAGGATTAGATACCCTGGTAGAGTGCCTTTTTAGAGTTAAAGAATCAGCTCTGTAGGGCTCCTTTTTAGAGTTAAAGAGTTAGCATTGCCTGAGGGTTCTGGGAACTTCGCCGTGTATTGTGATGCATCAATTACTGGATTAGGATGTGTGTTGATGCAGAGAGGTAAAGTGATTACGTACACCTCGAGACAGCTTCGGAGATACGAGCTGAGCCGGCCAGTGCATGATCTGAAGTTGGACGCCATCGTCTTTGCATTGGAGATATGACGACATTATCTTTATGGGACGAGATTTACACTATATACTTATCATAAGAGTCTGCAGTATCTGTTCAGCCAGAAGGAGCTGAACATGAGGTAGAGGCGTAGTATGGAGCTCTTGAAGGATTATGACTGTGATATTAATTACCACCCAGGGAAAGCCAATGTTATGGCAGATGCATTGAGCAAAAGATTCTATGAGCACATGGTTACGTCTCGAGCTTCCAGATTAGAGGTCACGTCGACCTTGATTGATAGTTTGCGGCTAGCTCAGAAAGAGGGGTTGAGAGAAGGGAATGTATAAAAAGAGAGATTGGCTGGGCAGCTTCAGTTATTGAGTAGAGATGATAGGGGATTAATGACACTTCATGATCGAGTATGGGTTCATAGGGTAGAGAATTTGAGGCAGTTGATTCTAGACGATTCCCATAAGTCTTGATTATCAATCCACCCGGGCAGTACAAAGATGTATAGAGACCTGCGAGTTCTTTATCAGTGGCCGGGGATGAAGAGGGATGTAGGGAAATATGTTGAGGCGTGTATGACGTGTTTGAGGGTTAAGAGAGAGCATCAGAAGCCCCATGTCAGGCTCCAGCCATTGGAGGTTCTGGAGTGGAAGTGGTCTGACATCACTATGGATTTCATCGTGAGACTTCAGCGGATCATTCGTGGAAATGATATGATTTGGGTTATCATTGAGCGGCTCATGTAGAGCGCTCATTTCCTGGCTGTTCGCGGGACTATATCGATGGATCAGTAAGTGCACCTTTACATCAGTGAGATAGTGGCTACGCACGGGGTTCTGAGATCTTTTACTTCTGATAGAGATAGCGAGTTTGTGTCATGATTCTGGAATAGTTTTAGAGGGTTATCATTGATCGGCTCATGGCGGACCAATCAGACGTTGGAGGAGATGCTGCGGGCTTGTGTTATTGATTTTGGGGGTAGATGGGATCTTCATTTGCTGCTTCTTGAGTTCGCTTATAATAACAACTACCATGCACCTGAAAGAGATAGCCGGTTTGTGTTACCATTCTGACAGATTTTTCAGAGAGAATTGGGGAGTTGAGTTCAGCTCAGCACAGCGTACCATCCTCAGATAGGGGTCCGACGGAGCGGACCAATCAGATTTTGGAGGACATGCTACGGGCTTGTGTTATTGATTTTGGGGGTGGCTGGGATCTTCATTTGCCTCTTGTAGAGTTTTCTTATAATAACAGCTACCATGCATCTATCGGCATGCCTCCGTTTGAGGCTCTTTATGGGCGAAAGTGCTTGACTCCGTTGTGCTGGGGCAAAGTTGGGGAGCGTCCTATTACTGGGCCAGAGGTTTTTCAAGAGACTAGCGACAATGTCTCTATGATTCAAGATCGGATTAGGACAGCTCTGAGCCGGTACACGAGTTACGTAGATCGACGGATGTCAGAGTTAGAGTTCCAGGTCGGAGACTCTGTGATGTTGAAGGTTTCGCCCTGGAAAGGGATTATTCGGTTTTGTAAGCGGGGTAAGCTTGGTCTGCGTTATATTGGGCCATTTGAGGTTATTAAGTGGATTGGGAATCAGGATTATCGCCTGAATTTACCCCAGAGTTATCGGAAGTTCATAATGCGTTTCATGTCAGTCACCTTCACAAGTGTCTAGCTCGTGATGATCAATGAGTGTCTCTATCCGAGATTGAGGTCGATGATAGACTTCAGTATGCTGAGCAGCCTGAGGCAGTGACAGATCGAAAGGTGAGGAAGCTACGCAAATAGAGGTGGCATTAGTGTTAGTGCAGTATAGACATCACAAGGGTACTAGCGCCATATGGGAGCCAGAATTAGAGATGCGTAGCCGTTATCCTAATCTATTTGCTTCGAGCTAGATTCTGAGGACAGAATCTTCATAAGGAGGGAGGGCTTGTAATACCTAAATTCTGGGAAAGGTATGTGGAATTATTTAATTGGGATAATTATAGTATTATTATTGAGTTGGATAATTATTGAGTTATACGTGGAACCGTCACGTGATGAGATTTTGGGTTAACCGGGTTATGAGTTTAAGTTTTTGTAGAATATTATAATCTTGATGATTACTAATTAATCTAGGACCCAGTGATATAAACTTGTATTTTGTGATAACGGGATTGGATATTGGGCAACGAACCGAGTTTAAATCCGAAACGTATGTTTGTTTGAGCTACTTGCCTTGTTGCATTCATTTCCTTTCCTAAAAATCAGAATGTTGAGTGTGTTTGTGTGTGTATTTGATTCCAGTAGCAGCCAAGTAGTGAGAATGGATCAAGCAATCAGATTGTTGATTCCAAGTTGTTTATCATCTTCAACCTCGAGTTCAAGTATGTTGGGTCCCCTATTCTTTAGATTGCATGTTGTTAATTGTTGCCAAATAATTGAATTGACTTTAATTATGCTTCCGTGTGAATTTGGGATAAGTTGGGATGGTAATATCGAGCTGGTAAGGAGATGGGGATTAAATCCCCTGGTATGGAAGAAACAAAGCTTACTGATTCTGTTCGTCCGTGAGCGCGGCCGCGATCCCTTGATCGCGGGCCGTGTTGTTCTTGAGATGAGCCCCGACCGCGTTGCCCTGGGCGCGTTGGGTCGCGAGCGGTTTGATTTGGGCACGACCGCTGACGAGCCGTCGTTGTGGCCCGTAGAAATAACCTTAAATCTAAGTATTTAGCTCAGAGAAGTAAAGGTCGAATCCGCTAGGAATGCGTATGTAATTAGGATTAAATAGCTAGTTTCTTTAGTTTATTAAAAGCGTTTAAATTGTAAAATGATTGAATTGTTTGGAATAATGACTACATTTAATTATAACTAAAATAATGGCAAAGAACTAACGGATCGGTTAACAAATCAAATAAAGATAACCATTTACGGAATCACTACGACATAAGTTATTACCCACTCGAATTTTATGCAACAATCACATAGACATAATTAATTGCGCGGTCAAATTAATGATAATCGTTTTAATCAATAACTCTCGGCTTAGCGCATGAAACGTTCATTACTTGTCTTAATCCCTAAACTAATGGACTCGGAACTAATAATAACACTACGGTGAACTATCTTGCTTTACCAATCGAAACACATATCATATTCATAACCGGATGCTTATCATGTGAATACAGATAAAATATCCAAGCAATCCATGATACATCAAAAAGTAAATAGAAATTCGATAAAGTAAAACTTAGTCGTAGAGTCTCCGCAAACGGCTATGGAGTTTAGCCGCTCATCGTATGCTTGTCATCGGGAATGATCGTAGGCATCGTCATAAGCTTCAAACACCGTCTTTGTACTTGAGTCATGATTCCAAACCGTCAGGGCTTCGCCACTTCTTTTAACAACTTCGAGACCTCTAAAAACGAGAGTCGTCGACCTCTATTTATAGAGGAAGTGAGATTAGGGTTTCTGGGATCAGAATTGGGTCTAGATTCATTTGCGCTGCAACAGCGTAGGCCTGGGCATAAGCCTACCCCCTTCACCCTGCGCTTGGGTTACGGCCTGGGCTACGCTGGGCTGCGCTGGAGGGTGTCTGTAACTCTAAAATTCTCTGTTTTGCAGCGTTGGGCGGCGCAGGCCTGCGCCCCCTCCGGCTTGGTTCGCGCTGAATTTTCTCAAGTTGCTTCCATTTGACTTCTTGACCCTGAAACATAAATTCGGAGTAATAATAACAAAGTTACAAAGCATCGGTGCTTAAAACGATCTTAAAACGATATAAAAACACATAAAATAATGTTCTTTTCAAACCTCCCCAACTTAACTATTGGTCGTCCTTGAACAAGCATTTGGAATCAGAACTATCTATGTACTAGGTATGTATTAGCGTCGTTTCTAGAATTTCTAAGTTAAGGTAGCCTTCGCAGTAATGCGTTAAAACGTTTATTATGTAAACCAAATACATATTCAGTTAAAATATATTTTCCTTAGAATTTATATAATGTATTTCATTCTTGGAAATTACCCTTTTAGCTCAAGGTTACGAAACTTAAAACACGTGGGTCTTTTGACCATATTTTCCCTCTATGCATGTTTACGACAAAATTTTTCTTTTAAAAGCCATGCTTATATCCTATAATTTTCTAACTCAAATTATCTAGTTGTTCCATGTAGCGAGATTTAGGTCAATCACTCTCAAACTAGATGGTTTTAGGGGATTAGGCATGAGTGGTACCCCAAAGACTTAGGTGCCGTTTGTTTTTAAAGATATTATAGCTATAAGATCTTTTTTCATGTTTGCGAAGGTCTTCATAAGAAAAGATGATACAAAGGTCTTTAAGCTAAATAAGAAGACCGTTTGTTTTTTAAATTAGAAAAATTGTTTTTTTAGTTATAATGCAATAGCTTCTCTCATCTCTCTTGAAGCGGCTAGGGTTGATAGCGCTTCTCTAAAAAAGACAACGTTTTTGTCTGTAGCAAATAAGCAAATAAAAGATCTTAAAACGTATTTTGTCTTTTCGTAAACAAACAGTCTTCAATGTTTTTTGCTTCTCGGTTGCAAACATTTGGGCCCAAAAAGGTCTTCTACCAAAAAATAAATAAACCCTTGATCTCCTGAACCATCTAACTATAATTGAGCCGCTTTTGAGGCTAAAAACGTGATTAAGCTCTCCCCCTTGTTGCATGAGTTTTCCAAAATCTTTTGACACATTATTTATATTTAAGCCCTAATATACTTGAACCTACTTAACTTTGCTTTACTTAACAAATATGTTAACTATTATTACGACTCTTTTCTTAATTATAGAATATCCTATCAACACTAGCCAATTCCCTTGTACATGTATTTTCTATTTATCATCATATTCCAATGTCTGATCGGCAAACACGACTCAAACTGGGGAAGATAAGACAGACTATATAAACATTACAAAACTAAATAAAGACTCGGCTAAAGATAAACATTACTAAAAGACATACAATGCACACAAAACTATAATAACTAAGTAAAAGTGCAGAAATAAAACAAAGAACAAGGAAGGATGGTACCCGATAATCAAAATGGAGGAGGAGGAGGTCCGAAGACGCTGCTGAAGAAGTCTCCATAAGGACCGTGATCTGTGGGATACTGTGGTGGAGGCGGAAATAGGTGGATAGGGATCTGGACTGGCAAATCCTGCCTGCCATGCGCCGGATATCGCTGACAAGTATCGACGATAGGATCCTAGGATTGGTAGTTGGGAATGGTATAATCAGAGTGTGACTGATATGGCATACCGGCTATGGAGTCCTCGTGATGTCGGACTCCCTCCCAATATGCCTAGTTCTGGTGCTGGTAGTAGGCATTTTGATATGCCAGTTCTCTCTGTCCATCGTGGATCCTAGCTACCCGCTCGTGTAAATAATCGACCCTATCGTAAATATGGGTAATCTACCGATTCATCTCGTCTAGCCTCTGGGTCACGTCCTCTCGGAAATCAACTTGACCCACTACTAAGTCATCTAACCGCCTCAAAACGCGTCCAAAATCAACATCGTCATTACCTCGACTATGCCAGGTAGACGCCCCTCTGTTCGGCTCTTCGTGCCGAACCTCATCAGCAGCCTTTTGCTCTCTCTCTCTCTCTCTCTCTCTCTCTCTCTCTCTCTCTCTCTCTCTCTCTCTCTCTTCTCATCCTCTGTGTAGCTCTCAATATACGACTGATTTGTCTCTTTGTCGTGTATCTCAAAACCCTCATCGACTTCCCTAAAAATCAAGGTAGGGATCATGGCGGCCATAATGTACGTCGCTGAAACTGCAGATGTGAGGGACTCGGGCGAAAGTGCCCCCATCCTCTCGAGAAATTTTGAGATCAACCATCCGTGGGGGATGATAGTACATCATGTGTGACAATAGCAGTCTATGTATAGATAGCATTTTGTGTAAGTCAATTTACTTGCTATTCAATATTAACAAGTGTTTGACATATGTTTGTGTTTGATATTGATTGTTTGTATTTTTGAACTTAGGGTAATGTATTACAATAATTTCAAAGATAAGTTCAAACATAAGTTTGAAGTCAGGTTCGAATTTGTTAAGAGGACAAGTTCGAAAAAGGCCTTGGGCCAAGTTCGAACTTGTCCTAGACAAAGTCGAACCAGTCAGTATAATTAAGGGTTAACTCGATTAATTATTAGACTTTTGCAAAATTTCAGAGTGATTAAGCAAAAGGGCGATCTCGAACTTGCTAGCAATGAGAGAGTTTTGTTTGGAGAGAATCATCGTGTTGGGACGATCCGTTGTTCGTCTATCACCGTGCTAGTCTTCGTGTTTTGGTGTGCGTGGTCTTTCCGTCAAGCCACTAACGAGGATTCCGCACTCGTTGGAAGGTGTCGCATCAAGAAAAGATCCGTAGAGAGCAGACCTTACAAGTGGTATCAGAGCCGTTGGGTGTTCGTGGTGTTCTTCGTGTTCACAAGTAACATCTGTGGTTTCTTGACGTTTTTGGATAGATTTTCGAGCTATACAAGCAAAATAACGGAAAACAGTTTGCATTAGTTCAAGTTTTTGGTCGAAATCAATACTTTTACTCTTAAAAATATTGGTTTAAACTGAAACCTTCAAAAAAATCGGATTGTTAGCCGTTTTTCGAACTTGCGGCGCTCGAACATCAAGGGGTTATTAGGGTTTACTCAAAATTCGAGTTTGTCAGAAAAATACGGTCCTTTCGAAGTTCTTTAGGGTTGATTCGAGTTTGCATAATTCGAATTTGCTCACTTTCGAATTTTCACTAAATTTGAATTTAGGGCTTCGACTTTGGTCATACCTTCGAATTTGTCCTTATTTCGATTTTAGTTGAATTCAAACTTAAATTCGAATTTGATTTTAAACAAATTTAAAAATTAACCAAATTCGAACCTACACAAGTTCGAAAGGGATAATTTATATTAATTTCAAATCAAATTAATTAAGTTCTAATTCAAAAAATTTTTAAACAATGACAAGTTTACAAAGGTTTATTGAGATGGACCATGAGGTCGGAAAGGTAAATTCTCCACCTAAGTTGATGAAATTAGAAGATTACTATTGGTGGAAGGATAGGTTCGCCGACTTTGCTAGATTCAATGATATGAGAATGTGGATTTGTATTGACGAGGGATACGTTCCACTTACAACAGAGGTTGAAGGCCGTCAACGCGTCTTGTCATATCAAAAGATGAAGGATGATGATAAGAAGTTATATGAGGCCGAGAACCGAGCATTCTCGATTAATAGAATGGCTTTACCTCCGGAAATCCTGCACACATTTCGCAATCAACGAACAACAAAAGAGTTTTGGGATGATTTGGAGAAAAGGTGGGAAGGTAATCCGAGGGTTAGGAAAGGTATAATGGAAATGCTCAAGCAGCAGTTCGCGATATTCAAGGCTCTGAAAACCGAAAAGCTGGATGAGACCATTACCTGATTCTATCATTTGTTGACTAAGTTAGAAAACCACAATGTCGAGTATAGTGACTCAGAGAAGATTGTTAAAATTCTAGATGCTTTACCAGCCAAATGGGAGATGTATTTGGCGCTGATAAAACATGATAAAGACAAGTTTGATACTCTAACTCTAGAAAAAGTAATAGGAATGCTGAGGGCCTATAACTTTGAATTGCTGAAGAAGAAACGGGATTATGACCAAGTACAGGATCCAGATATGTATTCTGGGAAGTCCAAACCTTCAGCGGCAAGTGAATAGCAGACGGCTACAACATTCTTTACGGGTGAAACATCGAATCCGGTTGAAGTAGATGACTCAGGGAGCCGAGCTTTCTTAGGGTTCTCTAGACTGGAAGACAAGCCAACTCAGTCTGCATCAACATCTCAGGGATACTCAAAGATGCCGATGAGCGCAAAATCAGCTGAAGACCATCTAAATCTCTTGGCTTCATTTGTGGCCGCTTATGACAATTGCGTTCAAGGGAAAATCAACGATCCTGCGTTATGGGATGAGGATTATGATCAGGTGGACCCTGATGATTTAGAGGAGATGGATCTGCAATGGCAACTTGCCATGGTAACTCAGCGAGTTAAAAGATTCATCAAGAGGACGGGCAGAAATCTTAATGTCAGCAATAATAAGATTGAGTTTGATAAATCCAAAGTTAAGTGCTACAACTGCCAAGGGTTTGGACATTTCGCTAGAAAGTGTCAAAGACCTAAAGTCGAGAACTACCAGAACCAGTACCAGAATCAATCTCAAGGGACATATCTCCCGGGTAGCTCGAGTAGTCACACAAATATAGCTGGTCTGTTAACCAATGTCACATCTGACAGACAGCTAGATGGAACATATGACTGGAGTACACATCCAGAGTCCAACGCTAGAGCCTTTATGGCTGAAGTAACGGAGACTGAAGTGTCGGAGCAGAGGAAGAAACAAAGGACAAAGACCGAAATGATACAAGTCCTATGTTGGTAGAAAAGTCAGAAGATCAGACGATTATGGAGTTCGCCGCACAGATGGCCAACGTGGAATCTGATCATGCAGAGGAGATAACTACATGTCTAAACAACAAGTGGTTCATCGACAGTGGTTGCTCCAGGCACATGACTGGGGAAAGGAGTCTACTTGCAGACTTCAAGAGAGGGAATAGGGGATTTGTATCATTCGCTGGTAATAAAGGAGGAAATATCACCGCTACTTGAGTGGTCACTAATGGGACTATCAAACTTGATCAAGTTTACCACGTTGATAAACTTGTTCATAATCTCATTAGTGCATCTCAAATCTGTGATAAGAAGAACTCAGTTTTTTTCATTGATACTAAGGCGTTAGTGCTGAAACCAGGATTCAAAGTACCTGAAGTGTGGATACTGATGAGGGCCCCAAGGAAGAATGATCTGTACATGCTACACATGAATAAACTGGAATCTTCAATGGGACCAATATGTCTACTATCAAAAGCTTCAGAGACAGAATCAGTTTTGTGGCACAGACGCATGGCACACATGCACCTGAGAAAAATGAACTACATTACTAAAAATGGACTGGTGCTTGGTGTTCCAATAAAGAGTTTTCAGTTTGAAGACAAGTGTCTACCAAGCAAGAAAGGAAAACAACACAAGAAGACACACAAGTCCAGACTCGGAACTCTATAGCTGCCACATTTGATTTGTTGCATATGGACCTGTTCGGACCAATCAACAAAAGGAGCATAGGTGGTAGTTGGTATTGTTTAGTTAATATTGATGATTACTCACGATTTTCTTGGATTTTCTTTTTAGGTACGAAGGACGAGATAGCTGCCAAGCTAATCAGGTTCTTAGACCAACTTGAAAACTCCTACGGGACGCGGGTAAAACGTATCAGGAGTGATAACAAAATGGAATTTAAAAGCACGGTTATTGGTGTATATTGCCTATCAAAGGGCATAGTGCATCAATTTAGTGCACCATATGAGCCACAACAAAATAGGGTGGCAGAACGGAAAAACAGGACTTTGATTGAGGTAGCAAGGACCATGCTCTCGGATTCAAAGCTTCCTACCATGTTTTGGGGGGAGGCAGTGAATACCGCGTGTCATGTTTTAAATCGGGTCCTTACTGTCAAGTCCCTGAACAAAACCTATTATAAAGTTTTGAATAAAAGGCCACCAAATTTAACTAGCTTCGAACCATTTGGGGTACCATGTACGTTAATGAAAACAAAACATCAACCTAAGTTGGTCAAAAGGCTGACGAAGGTTATTTTCTAGGTTATGTGCCTAAGTCACCAAATAAAAGGGTTTTTAATAAATCAAATGGTACGGTAGAGATTGTGTATAACATTGATGTAACAAGTTATACACATGAACCCCAAACTGGTCCGGAATGGATTTTTGATTGTGACAAACTGTTTGAATCATTTAACATTCCTTTGGATGGAAATGCAGGTACAATCGAACAGGACTTGTCGTCATTAAATCTGAATGACGAGGGTCAAAGTTTTCTGAGGACGACCTTTCCATCAACTTCCGAGACTACAACAACAGAAGATAGATCTCCAGCAGAGAATGATTCTGAGGTGCCTACAAACGAAAATCAGAAAACAAACTCTAACTCTGAAGACAATGTTCATGAGGAAGAAAATGTAGAGTCTGAAGTCGTTCCCCCGTTAGGTGAGATAGGATCAAACTTAGGAGATAATCTTAGGGTTGATGAGATAGAAACATCGAGGATTAATAAGGATCATCTGATTGAGAGCTTCATAGGAAATTCAAATGCTGGTGTGAGGACTAGGAGTAGTTTGAATAACAACACAATGTTGTTTTGGATGATCAATGACTCCGAGGCTTTCCACACTTGCCTTTATTCGTGTTTCATCTCCCTAGTAGAGACGAAGAATGTGCAAATGGCACTGAAAGACAACTCTTGGGTTGAAGCGATGCAAGAAGAACTGTCACAATTCAGGAAACTTGAAGTATGGGAGTTAGTTCCATTACCTCGAGGAGAAGTTTCAATAGGAACCAAGTGGGTTTTTAAGTGCAAGAGAGATGATCGGGGTATAGTGACTCGCAACAAGGCAAGACTAATGGTAAAGGGTTTCAACCAAGAGGAAGGAATCGATTACAATGAAGTATTTGTGCCAGTAGCAAGGTTGGAGGCAATCCGTTTGTTTCTAGCATTTGCTTCCTTCAAAGGCTTTGAAGTTTATCAACTTGATGTAAAGAGTGCCTTTCTATATGGCAAAGTGAAGGAACTGGTGTATGTGGAACAACCGCCCGGGTTTACAGATCCGAAGTATCCAGACAGAGTGTGTCGTTTAGATAAGGCTTTATATGGACCATCAAGCACCAAGGGCGTGGTATGAGACGCTATCAACTCATCTTTTAGACAACGGGTTTGAAAGAGGGAGAATTGATAGTACGCAGCTTGTGAAGAGAAAGGGTGAACATTTCATCTTGGTACAAGTGTACGTCGATGATATCATTTTTGGGTCATCAGACGAGCAGATGTGCAAAGACTTTGAGAAGGTGATGAAGTCTAAGTTTGAGATGAGTGCTATCGGTAAGATAAACTTCTTTCTGGATTTGCAAGTTGAGCAGAGGAAGGAGGGTATGTTTATCCATCAGACGAAGTATGTCTACGACATTCTAGAGCGCTTCGGGATGGCAGGAACCAAGCTGACGACTCACTTTAGCATGCCGATTCAAGTGAATCATAATCTCGGACCGGGTACAGAAAGTGATACCGATGTGGATCCGATGTTATACCGGGCCATGATTGGAGCACTTATGTATTTAACTACTTCTGGACCTGACATAATGTTTGCTGTGTGTATTTGTGCTAGGTCTCAAGCTAATCCAAAAGAGATGCACATGAAAGCTGTGAAGCGGATTCTGAGATACCTCAAGTCGAAACCGAAGCTGGGACTTTGGTATCACGCGGATGGTGATCTAGAATTGGAAGCATTCACGGATTCTGACTATGGAGGATGCAGCTTGAATCGCAAGTCAACAACTGGACGTTGTCAGTTCCTTGGAGGGAGACTCGTTTCCTGGCAATGCAAGAAAAAGACTTCGGTAGCCGTGTCAACGTGCGAGGCCGAATATGTTGCTGCTGGTAGTTGCTGTTCACAGGTTTTGTGGATACAACAACAATTGCGGGATTACGGTTTGACTTATAGTCATACTCCTATTAGGATAGATAACCACTCAACTATTGCTATAACCAATAATCCAGTTAAACACAGTAAAACAAAGCACATAGACATAAGACACCATTTTATACTTGCTTGTGCTGAAAAGAACTTAATAAAGCTGGTAAAAGTGGCAACGGAAGATAATAATGCTGATTTATTTACCAAAGCTTTTGATAAGTCACGTTTTGAGTTGTTAGTTCAACTAAATGGCATGCTAATCTAGAGTAACTTGACCTTAGTATATTTTCTTTCTTTTTAGAGTAAGTAGTAGTTAAGTAGAATTTATTTCCTTTTATAGTAAGTTAGTAGGTTAGTTTATTAGCTTATCTTAAATTATTAAAAACAAAATAAAAAAGAGAGAAAAACCATAAAAAGCTTTAAAAAACAGAATATTAGAAAATGAGTTAAGTCTTATATACATAGGTTCAAAGTGAGGAAAATTAGCACAGTCGACACAATCTCTAAGTGTTAAGTTTTCACACATAATGCACCTTAAACTCTAATGATATACATTTTCTAGTTTGATGTGTTGGTAGGCATTATACACAAAGGGAATCTCAAAGCTAATAAAATATTCAAGAAAAAGTCATATGTGTAACTAACTTAGATGTATGACCAAAGGGTCTTAATTTTTATGTTAGAGACATAAAGACAATGATTCTAAATGAGGTATGTAAATTTTTTGGGGGATGTATAGTCACATCAGATACATCTTAAAGAAAAGAAAAGAATAGAAAAATCATGATAGTAAGTTGAGAGTCAAAACAAGTAACTTTGTTGTACGTAAGTACAGACCTGTTGCCTCTGGTTTGACTCGAGTTAGCAAGATAAGTCGCTTTGTTGTACGTCAGTACAGACCTGTCACCGCTGTGTTGCTAGCTTTAAAATAAACTTTAAGACAAACTAAGACACTCTGTTGTATGTGAATACAGAACTGTGTCCGACGTTTGCCTTTTAAAGAAAATTTGCAATACCAAAAAGTTATAATCATTGTGTGTATGCCTTGATCATAAAAGTATGTCTAAGTATGAGACATGTAAGGTAGTTTTTTGATAAATAAAAAGGCCAAGAGATATTCCAAAGTGTAACATGTTTAAAGGGAAAATAATACCAACAATCGCCTAGAAATGTGTGTCACGACAAACAATCAAGGAATCAAAAATTCCTAAGTGTGAGACTGTAATACTGATAGTGCGTATCTGACACCGCTATCTGATCAAACCTTTCTTTGACTTTCTCGCCAAAAATATTATGTTAGTATAGCTTGTACAGTTTAAAAATATTTTTGAGTAGCTTAAGTTTAAATTTAAATTTTATTTAAAATTTTTGTTTATTTATTTTATTTTATTTTATTTTATTTTAGTTTATTTTATTCTAAGTAGGAAAAAGGTCAAAGTTACTAAGGATGCATTTTTATTTGAATAAACAACTATTGCATGAAAATCTATCGCTTAGTGTGAATAATTTTGCATAGTTTGTTCCGTTACACGAAAAAGTTGAAAGAGTTGGAAAAGTTTGAAAAAGTTGAATTTTATTCAAAGATTTTCAAAATTTCCAATTATGTTCGAATTTAAGACAACTCGAATTAATTTTCGAATCTGTCAGTAAATTCGAATTTAATGCCAACTTCGATGGTGGTTAGTATATAAAGGTCAACAGTGAACATTCATTACCACCTACCTTCGATTTTCTATCTTCGAACTTGCTCTACAGACGATTTCGAACTTATATTCGAGTTTACCATTTTCGAGTTTTACACTATTTCTCAAAGTTTTGTCCATTTGTGTTCGAATCTACCTACAAATCTTGGTATAAACCTCAGTATTATACAATATTTAGGTATCCTAGGACACATTTATAGCAAAAAATTGACAAATTTTGAAGTTTTTGAGGTTTAAGCTTTGTGATTCAAAATCACAAGTTTTAACCGGTGAAACTTCAAATAAATTACATACATCTTCGATTAGAACCTAATAGGACTAGTTAATACTATTTTCTAAGTCTAATGGGGTTAAAATCATGGATTCTTTTTCGAAAGTGACCGAATTCTAACATGTTCATCATGTTCGAATTTGTCAAGAAATGCGAATTTGTTAACAAACTCGAATTCAATCAAAGTCGAACATGTCCTTCGAATTTATTATTAAAGTCGAAATGTTTGCATAATTTTAACTTCAAAACTTGTAGAAATTCGAATGTGTTGGATTTTGGGCTTATGTAAGTTCAAAATAAAACAAATTCGAAATTAAACAAGTTTCATTTTTATTTTTCACCTCTAATATATGTTATTATTTAATGTGCAGATATGGATGAAAAGGGCATTTTTCCAGAAGCATAATATGGTAATGTCACCAGACAGAGAGCTTCCTGAAGCACAGACGTTTCGACAGATGGTAGAGTTTTTGGCACATTCCGGGGTTTCGTATGCACTATCCCATAATGTGCAGATAATATTACCGTACGTAAGGCAGTTTTGGGAACATTTACAAGTTGACTGTACGGTGACGCCGACAGTTTTGAGGTCGAGAGTGGGAGGGTAGCCGATCGTTTTCTCAGCGGATATGCTCCGTCTAGTTTTGCAACTAGGGTCTCAAGAACAAGAAGCTGGGCCCATTGATTTCACTGTAAATGTAAGGCAAGCGGCCTTTTTGCGCATGGGATATGCCCTAGACATAACAAAAGCGTCGTTCATGAAGAGTGGATTGATAGGCCAGTGGAGGTACTTGGCGCACGTGATTATGGTGTGCTTTGCACCGAAAAAGGCGGGTTTCGATTATATTGTTTCCAAGATGCAGTCGGCCATGATTGCCTTGGTTTATAAAGCTTCAGCTAATCTGAAATGTTCTTTGCGGAGTTTGTACGTCAGATAACGGCTCCAGCGCGCGAAAGATTTTTCATGTATCCGCGCTTTGTGATAATGCTGATTCGACATTTTTTGCCAAATCTGCCACTGCTTCCAGATATTCATAGTGTGGCAGTTATAGATAAACGTATTTTTGCTGACTGCCAGTCACACAATGCCCGTAGGGCTGAGCAGATCAGACCACTGGATGCACCTCTCTTTGGTGTAGTGGTAAATCCAGATTTTCTGGCCCCAGATGGGAAGAACTAGGCTGGAGAAGGGCCTCAGCCGTAGCCAATGCAACAACAGCCTCCGCAACAGCCTCAGCAACAGCAACGACCTCCACCACAACCAAGAAGAAGACAAAGAGCTACAGCAAGTCAAACTCAGGCATCCAGGCCTTCAGCAAGCAGAGTTCAAGAGTCATCGACAGCAGATCCATCGTCGGACACTGCGGGTCCTTCAGGCGTGGCCCCAGAAGTCGATCCTCGAGTGGAGACTCTAGAGGAAATTTGGGCACATGGAACTCAGACACAACAAGATATTGCCGCTAAGCTAACTGATAACATTTTGGAGCCTCTAGCTGATTTTAATGATCTTTTTAGAGACATAGATGAATATCAGCCACAACAGGGTGATGAAATGGACTTTGAAGTCCTAGGAGAAGAAGAAGAAGCACAGGCTGAGGTATAAGGTCAAGCTATGACCACCTCTGAGTCTGAGTCGGAAGAAGTGGAAGAAGTAGAAGTGCTGGAAGTAGAGACAGAGCAAGTTGATCCATCTGTCCGAATTGGCAGATATGGATCCAGAATCGTGGTCAGTGAAAGAGAGGAAGGAAAGAGAGTGGCTAGAGATTCAGAAGACGATTTTGAATATGAAGCAAAAGATCCTACTCCTCTCATGCCAAGGCAAAGGGCGAAAAGGCACAGAATCATGCAGAAGATGATGACGGCAATGATCCCGAGGCAAGAAAAGAAGGTGAGCTAGGAGATTTTATGACCACTTAGCAAACATCAGTTCACAGGGAGCCAAGTCAGTCTTCAATGGAAAGAGCTGAAGGTGAATCTTCTAAGGTCATGGAGAGCGAAATAAATGAAGCTCTGATGAACATAGAAGAAGAAGAAACACTGTTTGATTTTGAGGACGAGATGGAAGATTTAGAAGAAGGTGACTTCGTACCAGAAGACATACCTGAATGGAAATCTGATGAGGAGATATTAGATGATGAGGAAGATGAAGCTGATGAAATTGTTATTCAGCAAATACCTATCAATGATACGTATACGACGGCAGAACAAAATATGATTGACATCGAAGCATTTAAAGCCGCTTTAAATGATGAATTAGAAGTTGAAGAGCCTGATAGGGAGCTGACTGCTGAAGAATAGAGAAAGTTGTGCTTCAGGTCAGAGAAGAAGGTTGTGTCATTAAAGGAAAAGATGAATGTGTCTAGTGCTGGAAAACTGTCCGGGAGCATTCTTAGCTGGTTCTTTGATCGAGAACTGCAGCTTTTTATCATTAAGAGAAAGGATGGACTACAATATCTGAGGAGAATATTGAAGGACTTCAATTCACTGCTTAAAGTTGAGATAAAGGCCTTAGCATGGAAAGAGCTTGTTAACATTGGAGACGATCCCTACGCTGAAATAATTGCCAAGTTTATCAGAAGTTAAGGGAGGTCTAGGAAGTTTGAAAGGCTAAACCCACGAATATGCAAAAGAGTTATGGACCATACACGAATTGATCCTCTAACTGGAAGGCCGTGGAGAAAAGACATTACAAGCCAGTTAGATATTTAAAGAAAGTTCCTCTAAAGCCTATGCCTCAAGATGTGTGGAAGACCTCGAAGAAAAAGTTAGATGTTGTGAAACCTCAACTGGTGGTATGTTGAAAGTGAGACAGGTGAAGCAGTGATGGAAGACCTCGAAGAAAAAGTGATTCTGAGAGTGTACGATCCATTGCACCTGGTCAACTTGTCCAAAGATGATCTACATATACTTCATGTCCATAAAATCTCTTGTGACGCACATATGGAGTCTGAAGCCAAAAATTATCAGAATGTGGTCAAGGTTTGCGTTGAACATGGACTTTATGCTGGTAGCATTTTAAATAAGCATAGTAGTTAGACAAAATGTAAATAGTTAGAAGCTATCGTCAAGGGGGAGTCTGTTCGTACATCCTGTGTGACGATAACAGTCTAAGTATAGATAGTATTTTGTGTAAGTCAATTTACTTGCTATTGAATATTAACAAGTGTTTGACATATGTTTGTGTTTGATATTGATTGTTTGTATGTTTGAACTTAGGGTAATGTATTACAATAAGTTCAAAGATAAGTTCAAACATAAGTTCAAACATAAGTTTGAAGTCAGGTTCGAATTTGTTAAGAGGACAAGTTCGAAAAAGGCCTTGGGCCAAGTTCGAACTTGTCCTAGACAAAGTCCAACCAATCAGTATAATTAAGGGTTAACTCGATTAACTATTGGACTTTTGCAGAATTTCAGAGTGATTAAGCAAAAGGGCGATCTCGAACTTGCTAGCAATGAGAGAGTTTTGTTTGGAGAGAATCATTGTGTTGGGACGATCCGTTGTTCATCTATCACCATGCTAGTCTCCGTGTTTCGGTGTGCGTGGTCTTTCCGTCAAGCCACTAACGAGGATTCCGCACTCGTTGGAAGGTGTCGCGTCAAGATAAGATCCGTAGAGAGCAGACCTTACAGGGGATGATCATCCTCTCTCAGGTATCGTACATTGCCCATATATCGTTCATGACTGTCCATGAGAAGGACAGTCTGGGCTTCGCCTTCAGAAGGGCGTACAAAACCGTGATATCCCTATGCCTGACCTTAGACAGGTCACTATCACGTGAAAAGATGTTATTTACAATAATTTGTGAAGCACCTTGCACCTCGGGGTTAATGCCCTTCGACTATAAGAAGTGGAAGCCTCTGCTTCCAAAACACACGGGATAAAAACTTTAGTCACTTGCTCCGTCCACTCTCCTGACCAAGTCATGTCGGTAAAGGCCAACTGGGCCTCGGATTTGTACTCGTATCCACGTTGGGTAGACCCTTAGTTGCCTACCCCCATATCTACATTAAACATTTGGCGAAGGATTTGTGCATCCATCGCCACGTCCCTACCGTGGACAGTGCCTATAAGCCTCAAATCATTATTTGAACTCCTCGTCTCCCTCCGTAGGGTAGACATCCATTCTAGTACATCGTCCTGATGGACAAGTGGGCCGCCCAAATCGAACACACTCAGCCATCCCAAAAAGCCAAAGAGGTATGGAATCCCATAATCCTCAAAGTCTTCCCTCATAACTCTCTTCTAAACTAAAACCTTATTAGAATATTTCTTATATAAAAACAAGTGTGTCCTAACTTCTTCAGGGTGTTGGGATAGTAATAGGTTAGGTGTCTAATCTATTGGTAGATTTACGGGATGAGATCGTTGGCGTGTTCTTCGTGTCATCTAGAATTTTCGCCATTGTTTTAAGCACTAAAAACATAACATATATCAAGAAAATTCATTTAGCACATAGAATTAATTTTCTAGCTAATTACCCAACTTTATAATTCATATATTATATGCATATTTAGGCAATCAACTTCATAAATCAATTTTTATTTCTTAGAAAATCACATGGAAAATTAACTAAACATTTATCTCATTATACATAAATCAAGGTTATCTCTAAAATAATGCAACTTCACATACTTTGACACTAAAAAGTCCAAATTACCATGAAAACTTCATGGATGACCACGATGCTCAAGCTTTCATTTTGCACAAAAAAGTATGAAATAAGTTGCATTTACTCAATAAAAACACTAACCTTGAAGATTTGATGTTAAAAACGGTAAAAATCTAGCTTTTGGTTGACCCACTTCTTCACCCAAAAACCTTCAGAGTAGATGAAAATACCCACAAGGAAGAGTTTTCTAGCCTAGATCTTTGTTGTGTATGATAATGTAGGAGTTTTGGAGCTTCAATTTGCAAATTTTAGCACAAAAATGGCACAAAGAGGGTATGTCCGCACTTGAACCATAGGGGAATGAGCTCTAGGGTTTGTGGAAAATGAAGAAGGAAGCTTAAATCTGCTATATGAGCTCGATGGGGTGTAGGTCAGGCATAGCCCTGCGTCACCCCCTGCGCCTAGTGTTCTGAAAATTTTTTTTTTACAGGTTTTTGGTACGCGGTGCAGTATATTATTCTTATTTGTGATTAAAAATGTGGTCTAAAATTTTTGTGAGGGCTAGATTAATTAAATCATCATTTTTAGATCACTACCCTCCCCAACTTAGACTTTTGTGACGTCTCCGTCACATTTGAGCACTACAATCACTTAACAATGAGAAAAAAATTGGTACCCATTCCTTGTTCGAAAATAAATTTCAATTAATTCAAATTTTCTCATTAAAATAAAATAAAATTATCACACCACACTTAATAATTAAAAATAAACAACCAAATAAATAAAGTACGATTACAATTCGGATATCACACCATAACAGAATTTAAACAGACCAAATAAATCTTAATGTTTATCACGCAACAACCAAACCACATATTCAAATAACTAATTAAAACTCTTTGGAGGAACGACCGCTTCTTCTAACTCTGCCACTGTCATCTGGATATTCGTGAGACAATCCGAATGCACTTGGAACATCTTCTCGTGTTTCTTTTGTTCCTCTTGCAACATCTCAATATTGTGCACCAAGTCTTTGTTTGCGTTCAGTATGCTACCCATGAGGTCTTTCAGAATATTGATTTGGGATCTCAGCAAGTCTTCGGTTTTCATTCTTTTCCATGGTCTCTCATCCTCTTCGTCATCTACCTCCATTCTAGCTTTCACTTTATTGTTTTGTTTCTCTTCTCGGTAGTCTCGTGCAATGAATGGGATTAGGGTCACTCTTGAGGTTTTAGGGCAACGGATTTGGAAACCTAAATGGGTTCTCTCAAATGGTAACCTTAACATCGTAATCTGGTGAACCAAATCTCATTGGGCATAAGGTACTTAATCGGCAGTTGTTCCGACACCACTTTCTCAATAATAAATAACTCGGTCAGCATACGGTAGTGTGGATAATTCATCACTTGACCCATGACACTACACTCCCACAAGTTTTCCATTATTATATATCCTAAAGATATGGTCGGGTATCCAGTCATTAAAGCATGCAATAACAGTACCTCCTGGGGTCTAACAGCAGTAGTATCTTGGTGTCTGGAGGTAAGTTAAACATAACAAACTTCCAGAGCACCATAGCTACTGGACATAAATCCCCCCTATTAAAGTGGACATACTCTCTCGCTTCCTCCATTGACATCTCAAATACTGTGGCTATCATCCCGTCCCATTTCTTAGCCCAACCACTAATCTTTCTCGCTCAACCCCCTGAAGATCCTAAGATGACCAGAATTCCCTAGGTTTTGGAATATCTCTATCTATACCAAATTCATCACAAAGTATTTTCCTAGAGACGGTTTCCCTCTTGTTTCCTACTTCTCCCGTGAGCTCAAAGTTATGGTCCTCGTATCTGTTTGTTTTCCAAACAGTATCGAACCACTGTTTGATCAGACTAGTGTGAATATATGGGAGTTCCCATTGTATAGCTCTAACCCATCCTAACCTCTCAAAACACTCTAATATTTCAAACCCTTCAAAGTCAGGTTCTTTTAAAGTCCTCTCAATGTGAAACCTAAGGGGTTTACCATTGTTTGTGTTTGGAGGGACTACGTGGAATTCCGCGTTGAGGGGTTTCTCAAAGCAGACCTTCCTAGGGTCAATAGTTTTCATCCTAGGGGTATGGGTGACACGATTGTTTACCGAACAATTACCATTAGCATGATATTGGCTCGACATTTACAAATCTAATCCTATAAATGCATGATTCAATAATTTATAAAATCAGTTTAAAATAACATGTAGACCATAATTATAAATTTTAAAAATAATACGTATTTGGAAAAATTAGGAATTTTAGTAAACTTTTTTCAAATAAAATATTAATTATTAAATAAATGAGTATAAAAAAAATTATTTTTAACCCTTTTTCAATGAAAATAAAGCAATCCCATAAGTCTAGTTTATCAATCCACTCGGGCAGTACAAAGATGTATAGAGACCTGTGAGTTCTTTATCGGTGGCCGGGGATGAACAGGGATGTAGGGAAATATGTTGAGGCGTGTATGACGTGTTTGAGTGTTAAGAGTGAGAATCGGAAGCCTCATGTCAGGCTCCAGCCATTGGAGGTTCTAGAGTGGAAGTGGTCTGACATCACTATGGATTTCATTGTAAGACTTCCGTGGATCATTCGGTAAATGATATGATTTGGGTTATCATTGATCGGCTAATGTAGAGTGCTCATTTCCTGGCTGTTCGTGGGACTATATCGATGGATCAGTTAGTGCGCCTTTACATCAGTGAGATAGTGGCGACGCACGGGGTTCCGAGATCTATTACTTCTGACAGAGATAGCGAGTTTGTGTCATACTTCTGGCATAGTTTTCAGAGGGTTATCATTGATCGGCTCATGGCGGACCAATCAGCCGTTGGAGGACATGCTGCGGGCTTGTGTTATTGATTTTGGGGGTAGCTGGGATCTTCATTTGTCGCTTCTTGAGTTTGCTTATAATAACAACTACCATGCATCTAACAGATATAGCCGGTTTGTGACGCCATTCTGACATAGTTTTCAGAGAGAATTGGGGAGTCGAGTTCAGCTCAGCACAACGTACCATCCTCAGACAAGGGTCAGGCGTAGTGGACCAATCAGATATTGGAGGACATGCTGCGGGCTTGTGTTATTGATTTTGGGGTGGCTGGGATCTTCATTTGCCATTTGTAGAGTTTGCTTATAATAACAGTTACCATGCATCTATCGGCATGCCTCCATTTGAGGCTCTTTATGGGAGAAAGTGCTTGACTCCGTTGTGTTGGGGCGAAGTTGGTGAGCGTCCTATTACCGGGCCAGAGGTTTTTCAAGAGACTAACGACAATGTCTCTATAATTCAAGATCGGATTTGGCCAGCTCTGAGCCGGTAGAAGAGTTACGCAGATCGACGGATGTCAGAGTTAGAGTTCTAGGTCGGAGACTCTGTGATGTTGAAGGTTTTGCCCTGGAAAGGGATTATTCAATTCTGTAAGCGGGGTAAGCTTGGTCTGCGTTATATTGGGCCATTTGAGGTTATTGAGTGGATTGGGAATCAGGATTATCGCCTGAATTTTCCCCAGAGTTATCGGAAGTTCATAATGCGTTTCATGTCAGTCACCTTCGCAAGTGTCTAGCCCGTGATGATCAATGAGTGCCTCTATCCGAGATTGAGGTCGATGATAGACTTCAGTATGCTGAGCAGCCTGAGGCAGTGATAGATTGAAAGGTGACGAAGCTACGCAATAAAGAGGTGGCGTTAGTGTTATTGCAGTAGAGACATCACAAGGGTACTAGCGCCAGATGGGAGCCAGAATTAGACATGCGTAGCCGTTATCCTAATCTATTTGCTTCGAGCTAGATTCTGATGACAGAATCTTCATAAGGCTGGAGGACTTGTAATATACCAATTCTGGGAAAGGTATGTGGAATTTTTTAATTGTGTTAATTATAGTATTATTATTGAGTTGGATGAATTATTGAGTTATACGTGGAACCGTCACGTGATGAGATTTTGGGTTAACCGGGTTATGAGTTTAAGTTTTTATAGAATATTATAATCTTGATGATGATTAATTAATCTAGGACCCGGTGATATAAACTTGTATTTTGTGATAACGGGATTGGATATTGGGCATCGAACCGAGTTTAAATAAAAAACGTATCTATGTTTGAGCTACTTGCCTTGTTGCATTCATTTCCTTCCCTAAAAATCAGAATGTTGAGTGTGTTCGTGTGCGTATTTGATTCCAGTAGCAGCCAAGTAGTGAGTAGGGATTAAGCAATCAGATTGTTGATTCCAAGTTGTTTATCATCTTCAACCTCGAGTTCAAGTATGTTTGTTCCCCAATTTTTTAGATTGCATGCTGTTAATTGTTGCCAAATAATTGAATGGACTTTAATTATGCTTCCGTGTGAATTTGGGATATGTTGGGCTGGTAATATCGAGCTGGTAAGAAGATGGGGATTAAATCCCCTGGTTTGGAAGAAACAGAGCTTAATGATTCTGTTCGTCCGTGAGCGCGGCCGCGATCCCCTGATCGCGGGCCGTGTTGTTCTTGAGATGTGCCCCGGCCACGTTGCCCTGGGCGCGTTGGGTCGCGGGCGGTTTGACTTGAGCACGACCGCTGACGAGCCGTCGTTGTGGCCCGTAGAAATAACCTTAAATCTAAGTATTTAGCTCAGAGTAGTAAGGGTCGAATCCGCAGGGAATTCATATGTAATTAGGATTAAATAGCTAGTTTCTTTAGTTTATTAAAAGCGTTTAAATTGTAAAATGATTGAATTGTTTGGAATAATGTATACGTGTAATTATAACTAAAATAATGGCAAAGAACTAACAGATCGGTTAACAAATCAAATAAAGATAACCATTTACGGAACCACTACGACATAAGTTATTACCCACTCGAATTTCATGCAACAATCACATAGACATAATTAATTGCGCGGTCAGATTAATCATAATCGTTTTAATCAATAATTCTCGGCGTAGCGCATGCAACGTTCATTACTTGTCTTAATCCCTAAACTAATGGACTCGGCACAAATAATAACACTAAGATCAACTATTTTGCTTTTACCAATCAAAACACATATCATAATCATAACCGGATGCTTATCATTTGAATACACATAAAATATCCAAGCAATCCACGATACTTCAAAAAATAAATAGAAATTCGATAAAGTAAAACTTAGTCGTAGATCCTCCACAAACGGCTATGGAGTTTAGCCGCTCATCGTATGCTTGTCATCGGGAATGATCATAGGCATCGTCATAAGCTTCAAACACCGTCTTTGTACTTGAGTCGTGATTCCAATCCGTCAGGGCTTCGCCACTTGTTTTAACAACTTTGGGACCTCTAAAAACGAGAGTCGTCGGCCTCTATTTATAGAGGAAGTGAGATTAGGGTTTCTGGGATCTATATTGCGTCTAGATTCATTTTGCGCTGCACCAGCGTAGGCCTAGGCGTAGGCCTACGCCCCACCTCCCGCTGCGCCTGGGTTACGGCCTGGGCTACGCTGGGCTGCGTTGGAAGGTGTCTCTAACTCTAAAATTCTCTGTTTTGCAGCGTAGGGCGGCGCAGGCCTGCGCCCCCTCCGGCTTGGTTCGCGCTGAATTTTCTCAAGTTGCTTCCATTTGACTTCTTGACGCTGAAACATAATTTTGTGGTAATAATAACAAAGTTACGAAGCATCGATGTTTAAAACGATCTTAAAACGATATAAAAACACATAAAATAATGTTCTTTTCAAACCTCCCCAACTTAACTCTTTGTCGTCCGTGAACAAGCATTTGGAATCAGAACTATCTATGTACTAGACATGTATTAGCGTCGTGTCTAGAATTTCTAAGTTAAGGTAGCCTTCGCAATAATGCGTTAAAACATTTATTATGTAAACGAAAGACATTTTCAGTAAAAATATATTTTCCTTAGAATTTATGTAATTTATTTCTTTCTTGGAAATTACCCTTTTAGCTCAAGGTTACGAAACTTAAAACACGTGGGTCTTTTGACCATATTTTCCCTCTATGCATATTTATGACAAATTTTTCTTTTAAAAGCCATGCTTATATCTTATAATTTTCTAACTGAAATTATCTAGTGGGTCCATGTAGCGAGATTTAGGTCAATCACTCCCAAACCAGATGGTTTTTAAGGGATTAGGCATGAGTGGTACCCCAAAGACTAATCTCTTGAACCATCTAACTATAATTGAGCCGCTTTTAAGGCTAAAAACGTGATTAAGCTCTCCCCCTTATTGCATGAGTTTTCCAAAATCTTTTGACACATTACTTATATTTAAGCCCTAATATACTTTAACCTACTTAACTTTGCTTTACTTAACAAAAATGTTAACTATTATTACGACTCTTTTCTTAATTATAGAATATCCTATCAACACTAGCCAATTCCCTTGTACATGTATTTTCTATTTATCATCATGTTCCAATGCCTGATCGGCAAACACGACTCAAACTGGGGAAGATAAGACAGACTATATAAACATTTCAAAACTAAATAAAGACTCGGCTAAAGATAAACATTACTAAAAGAAATACAATGCACACAAAACTATAATAACTAAATAAAAGTGCAGAAATAAAACAAAGAACAAGGAAGGATGGTACCCGAAAATCAAAATGGAGGAGGAGGAGGACCGAAGACGCTGCTGAAGAAGTCTCCATAAGGACCGTGATCTATGGGATCTTATGGTGGAGGCGGAAATAGGTGGATAGGGCTCTGGACTGGCAAATCCTGCCTGCCATGCGCCGGATATCGCTGACGAGTATCTACGACAGGGTCCTAGGACTGGTAGTTAGGAATGGTATAATCAGAGTATGACTGATATGGCATACCGGCTACGGAGTCCTCGTGATGTCGGACTCCCTCCCAATATGCCTAGTTCTGGTGCTGGTAGTAGGCATTTTGATATGCCAGTGCCCTCTGTCCATCCTGGATCCTATCTACCCGCTCGTGTAAATAATCGACCCTATAGTAAATATGGGTAATCTACCCATTCTTCTCGTCTAGCCTCTAGGTCACGTCCTCTCGGAACTCAGCTTGACCCACTACTAAGTTATCTAACCGCCTCAAAACACGTCCAAAATCAACATCGTCATTACCTCGACTATGCGAGGTAGACGCCCCTCTTTTCGGCTCTTCGTGCCTAACCTCATCAGCAGCCTTTTGCTCTCTCTCTCTCTCTCTCTCTCTCTCTCTCTCTCTCTCTGTGTAGCCCTCAATATACGACTGATTTGTCTCTTTGTCGTATATCTTAAAACCCTCATCGACTTCCCTAAAAATCAAGGTAGGGAACATAGCGGCCGTAATGTACGTCGCTGAAACTGCAGATGTGAGGGACTCGGGAGAAAGTGCCCCCATCCTCACGAGAAATTTAGAGATCAACCATCCGTGGGGGATGATCATCCTCTCTCAGGTATCGTACATTGCCCATATATCGTTCATGACTCTCCATGCGAAGGACAGTCTGGGCTTCGCCTTCAGAAGGGCGTACAGAACCGTGATATCCCTATGCCTGACCTTAGACAGGTCACTATCACATGGCAAGATGTTATTTACAATAACTTTGTGAAACACCTTGCAACTTGAGGTCAATGGCCTTCGACTATAAGAAGTGGAAGCCTCTGTTTCCAAAACATACGGGATAAAAACTTTACTCACTTGCTCCGTCCACTCTCCTGACCAAGTCATGTCGGTAAACGCCAACTGGGCCTCGAACTTGTACTCGTACCCACGTTGGGTAGACCCTTAGTTTCCTACCCCGTATCTACATTAAACATTTGGCGAAGGATTTGTGCATCTATCGCCACGTTCCTACCGTGGACAGTGCCTATAAGCCTCAAATCAATATTTAAACTCCCCGTCTCCCTCCGTAGGGTAGACATCCATTCTACTACATCGTCCAGATGGACTAGTGGGCCGCCCAAATCGAACACACTCTCCCATCCCAAAAAGTCAAAGAGGTATGGAATCCCATAATCCTCAAAGTCTTCCCTCGTAACTCTCTTCTAAACTAAAACCTTATTAGAATATTTCTTATATAAAAACAAGTGTGTCCTAACTTTTTCAGGTGTTGGGATAGCAATAGGTTAGGTGTCCAATCTATTGGTAGATTTACGGGATGAGATCGTTGGCGTGTTCTTCGTGTCATCTAGATTTTTTGCCATTGTTTTAAGCACTAAACACATAACATATATCAAGAAAATTCATTTACCACATAGAATTATTTTTCTAGCTAATTACCCAACTTTATAATTCATATATTATATGCATATTTACGCAATCAACTTCATAAATTAATTTTTATTTCTTAGAAATTAACATGGAAAATTAACTAAACATATATCTCATCATACATAAATCAAGGTTATCACTAGAGTAATGCAATTTCACATACTTTGACTCTAAAAATTCAAAATAACCATGAAAACTCCATGGATGACCATGAAGCTCAAGCTTTCATTTTGATCAAAAAAGTATGAAATAAGTTGCATTTACTCAATAAAAACACTAACCTTGAAGATTGGAAGTTAAAAACGGTAAAAATCTAGCTTTTGGTTGACCCACTTCTTCAACCAAAAACCTTCAAAGTGGATGAAAATACCCACATGAAAGAGTTTTCTAGCCTAGATCTTTGTTGTGTATGATAATGTAGGTGTTTTGGAGCTTCAATTTGCAAATTTTAGCACAAAAATGGCACAAAGAGGGTATGGCCGCACTTGAACCGTAGGGGAATGAGCTCTAGGGTTTGTGGAAAATGAAGAAGGAAGCTTAATTCTGCTATATGAGCTCGATGGGGTGTAGGCCAGGCGTAGCCCTGCGTCACCCCCTGCGCCCAGTGTTCTGAAAATTTTCTTTTTTACAGGTTTTTGGTACGCGGGGCAGTACATCCTTCTTATTTATGATTAAAAATGTGGTCTAAAATTTTTGTTGGGGCTAGATTAATTAAATCATTATTTTTAGATCACTACCGTCCCCAACTTAGACTTTTGTGACGTCCTTGTCACATTTGAGCACTATAATCACTTAACAATGAGAAAAAAATTGGAACCCATTCCTTGTTTGAAAATAAATTTCAATTAACTCAAATAAAATTAAATTCAACTTTTCTCATTAAAATAAAATAAAATTGTCACACCACACTTAATAATTAAAAATAAACAACCAAATAAATAAAGTACGATTACAATTCGGAGATCACACCATAACAGAAATTAAACACACCAAATGAATCTTAATGTTTATCACGCAACAACCAAACCACATATTCAAATAATTAATTAAAACTATTTGGAGGAACGACCACTTCTTCTAACTCTCCCACTGTCATCTGGATATTCGTGAGACAATCCGAATGCACTTGGAACATCTTCTCGTGTTTCTTTTATTCCTCTTGCAACATCTAAATATCGAGCACCAAGTCTTTGTTCGCGTTCAGTATGCTACCCATGACGTCTTTCAGAATATTGATTTGGGGTCTCAGCAAGTTTTCAGTTTTCATTCTTTTCCATGGTCTCTCATCCTCTTCGTCATCTACCTCAATTCTAGCTTTCACTTTATTGTTTTGTTTCTCTTCTGGGTAGTCTGGTGCAATGAATGGGATTAGGGTCACTCTTGAGGTTTTAGGGCAACGGATTTGGAAACCTAAATGGGTTCTCTCCAATGCTAACCTTAACATCGTAATCTGGTGAACCAAATCTCATTGGGCTTAAGGTACTTAATCGGCAGTTGTTCCGACACCGCTTTCTCAATAATAAACAACTCGGTCAGCATACGGTAGTGTGGATAATTCATCCCTTGACCCATGACACTACACTCCCACAAATTTTCCAGTATTATATATCCTAAAGATATGGTCGGGTATCCAGTCATTAAAGCATGCACTAACAGTACCTCCTGGGGTCTAATAGCATTAGGATCTTGGTGTCTAGAGGTAAGTTAAACATAACAAACTACGAGAGCACCATAGCTATTGGACATAAATCCCCCCTATTAAAGTGGACAGACTCTCTCGCTTCCTCCATTGACATCCCAAATACTGTGGCTATCATCCCGTCCCATTTCTTAGCCCAACTACTAAACATTCTCGCTCTACCCCCTGATGATCCAAAGATGACCAGAATTCCCTAGGTTTTGGAATATCTCCATCTATACCAAATTCATCACACAGTATTTTCCTAGAGACGGTTTCCCTCTTGTTTCCTACTACTCCCGTGAGCTCAAAGTTATGGTCCTCGTATCTGTTTGTTTTCCGAAAAGTAGCGAACCACTGTTGGATCAGACTAGTGTGAATATGTGGGAGTTCCCATTGTATAGCCTAACCCATCCTAACCTCTCAAAACACTCTAATATTTCAAACCCTTCAGAGTCAGGTTCTTTTAAAGTCCTCTCAATGTGAAACATAAGGGGTTTACCATTGTTTGTGTTTGGAGGGACTACGAGGAATTCCGCGTTGAGGGGTTTCTCAAAGCGGACCTTCCTACGGTCAATAGTTCTCATCCTAGGGGTATGGGTGACACGATTGTTTACCGAACAATTACCATTAGCATGATATTTGTTCGACATCTACAATTTATTACGCAGAAAATTAGGATATCTTAAAAAATGGGATTTATAAATAATTATGCATGAATAAATAAAAACCCGTTTTTTTCATGATTGCACTAACCTAATTTTCACCGCCAATTGTGAGCCAAATCTAATCCTATAAATGCATGATTCAATAATTTATAAAATCAATTTAAAATAACCTGTAGACCATACTTCTAAATTTTAAAAATAAAACGTATTTGGAAAAACTAGAAAATTTTAGTAATGTTTTTTCAAAAAAAAATATTAATTGTTAATTAAATGAATATATAAAAAATTATTTTTAACCCGTTTTCAATGAAAATAAAGCAATCCCCAAAAAGTTTTCATCCATGCAGAAATTAAATCCATATAAACTCGCAAAAACTTAAAATAGGGTGTTAGAAAGTTGATACCTTTGGAATTCTTGCAAAATAGTAGTGTTGGATTGAAGATTTGACGTAGAACGGATGTTTTTTTGTGAGGTTTTAGGCTTATAAAATCGACACTCGCCGCTCTGGAATCAGTTTTTTTAGGATTTATGACATTTAGGGCGTAGGGAACAGTTTTAATAAATTTTAAGCGCGTCGGGGCGTAGGCTAGGCGTAGCCCTGCGGCCCCACTTGCGCCCGTGCCTCTGGATTTTTGATCTGGGGCATGTGCAAGTCTGTAAACCCATTTCTTCAGTTTTTAATATTTTTCTGGGTACTCTCCCCAACTTACGCTTATTAAATCAGGCTAAAATACTTCAGTCTGCGTGCTTAAACTTCTAAATTCTATAGTGGGGATCATAATAATTAATCTTAAAACCTAAAATTTAAATTAAACCAAAAAAAAACTGAGTTTGGGAGGAGGAATCCTCCCCAACTTAGTTGGGTACACACGATTAACACATAAGTGAATAACACTTTATAAACAAATAAAATCAAATTATTAAAGTTCTATGGGTTGCCTCCCAGCAAGCGCTAAGTTTTACGTCTTCAGCCAGACGTACTGCTCCTTAAGTAAATGAATTTATTCTAGTCTGATGAGTTCAGAGACTAGCATGTTATTGGTGGCCCATTTAACATATAATTTAAGTCTGTGTCCATTGACTTTAAATGGTTCACCACCTTTTGGATCTTGAATTTCTACAGCACCATGCGGGTAGACTTCAGTGACTTTAAATGGACCTGTCCATTTACTTTTTAAAAAAACCGAAAACCTGTTTAAGTCTTGTGTTAAACAACCAGACTTTGTTTTCCTTTGTAAATGTTATATTTTTAAGAAGTTTATCGTGGAAAAATTTGTTTTCTCTTTACAAATTTTTACACTTTCGTAGGCTACTCTATGAATTTCCTCCAATTAATCTAATTAAAATTTCCTATCAACACCAGCATCGTGCAAACTAAAATTAGTATATTTAATTTCCCATAAAGCTCGGTGTTCCAATTCTACTGGAAGATGGCAAAGCTTG